>JAYKAV010001610.1:867061-920056 GCA_035582835.1 Phoebastria nigripes
ACTTGAACAGCAGCATTGTAATATTATACCTGGAAATGTCACATTGACGACCGAGGATTTTGAGTGATGATGCCCTAAGCAAAGCCAGTCCAGTTCTGCAGAGCCTTGAAAGATGAGCTGCTGAGTACGGGAGCAGAGGGAGCAGCAGGAGGATATAACCATMCTCTTCTGAAAGAGGTGAAGAAAAATATGGAAACACTCAGGACACATACAGAAACAGTGTGAACATCCATCCTCCAGCCACCTGGTGCCGTCTGAGGCTGCTCTTGTTTCTCTCTTCTTTGCTAAGGGACTCAGAGAAAGCGTTGCACAGAAYGGCTTATGGAAGAGGGTGTCACTTCTGATTTGAGAAAGAGCATCACGACAGGGAAAGCTTGGGATGCAGGGAGGAACGGCCTGACAGAGGAATGTGTCAGGCAGTGCCTGTGGCTCCTGGGGATGGGGGGAAGTCCCTGCTGCTCCCGACATTTAAAGCCAGCCTGGATGAAGGGAGAAAAATCTCATGGAGGCAGGTGGAGGCCTGGTGTTGGGACCCAGCACTACCCTGTGCCCCAGGTGAGCCCCAGTTCCCAAAGCACCATCACCGGGGTCCCTCACTCATTTGGTCAGTCCCAAAACCTCCCAGGGCATGGCTTCCAGAGGAGGCTGGAGTATCCCCTGGCTTCCCCTCATCTGTCAGTGGGCAGCCTGGGCACACTGGGGTGTGGGTGGAAACCTCCAGCCTCCAACCTCTGTTTCCCACCTCTGGGGTCAATGTCGTGGTCCCCAGTCCAGCAGCAGAGAGATGGGGTCCAACCCCAGGCCAATGACAGAGATGGGGTCCAGCCCCTCCACCCTGACCCTTCTGGAAGGAATGGCCCAGGAGAGGAGCTGCAAGGACCAACGGGGAAGGGTGTGTGTGCCTGGAGAAAGTCTAGATGTTCAGGTTTCGCRGAAGACTCAGGCAAGGGAATGTCTAATTTGATGGTCTTAATGAGGTGATGAATTCCTTGATGTCCAACTGAGGAGTATCCTACATTTGAACAAAAGCCCTGTGAGGGTGCATGGGTTAAATTATATTTTCTCTTTTGATCTGGGCTTTCAGCCTAGAACATTTAAGGATACAGACTACACACCAGGTTGGATGTTATCTTCTGGACAAGGATTAGAAATCCAAAACAGGACTCAGAGTCCATCCAGCCCCTATTTTTCCAAACACAAAGATTACCTGTAAGCTTTGGGTAAGATCTGCAGTTGCTATCACTTGGCACAATCTATTTAATTCATGTTATATCAGGAGAGGATGACAGTCTTCACCTCACAAGGACATGAACTCTGTATGTAAGAGCATGGGGCGATCCTCCTGCTCCTTGCAGGGTCCAGCCAAGCCCACTACAAAGTGGTGACTCTCTCCAGCACACTTGTAGAAATATGAGGACGAGGAAAATCAAAACATACCCTGTAAAGGCACAGCACTATCAGTCCTAAGACAAAATCCAGGTACCATTTTCCTGCACTTCTGAGGCTTTCAGAAGAAGACTTACACTTACATGGGGGTGGGAGCTGAACCAGCTTCTCCTTCCCCTTCCTGATGCTGAGTTAGCGCTCCTGAGCCTTTAGTAAACCTCGCTTCTTGATGAGAAGGGGATCATTGTGATGGAGGTACAGTGAGGCAATGAGCAGACATGTCTTCACAGCCTGATCAGAGCACTCTGAAGTGCAATAAAGATTTTTAATTTTAAGTGTTTTGCTTTGCATTCTGCTTTTGGCTCAGCTGTTGTGTTGGTAAAGCAATTACTGTATTACCTCACCCTTAGCTCCCAGCCTTGTGTTATCATGCTGAGCAAGTCTTTGGGAACATCTTTAGCAGGCTAACTGTTTATATCTTCGCTAGAGTCACCAGCTGGAGCTGCCTGTGAAAGCTCATTTCTCTACTCTGAGACCATGTCGTGGTTTAACCCCAGCTGGCAACTAAGCCCCACACAGCCGCTCGCTCACKCCCCCCCGGTGGGATGGGGGAGAAAATCGGAAGRGTAAAAGTGAGAAAACTCGTGGGTTGAGATAAAGACAGTTTAATAGGTAAAGCAAAAGCCACACGCACAAGCAAAGCAAAACAAGGAATTCATTCACTGGTTCCCATCGGCAGGCAGGTGTTCAGCCATCTCCAGGAAAGCAGGGCTCCATCACGCGTAACGGTGACTTGGGAAGACAAACGCCATCACTCCAAACGTCCSCCCTTCCTYCTTCTTCTGCCAGCTCTATATGCTGAGCATGACGTCACATGGTATGGAATATCCCTTTGGTCAGTTGGGGTCAGCTGTCCCAGCTGTGTCCCCTCCCARCTTCTTGTGCACCCCCAGCCTACTCGCTGGTGGGGTGGGGTGAGGAGCAGCAAAGGCCTTGACTCTGTGTAAGCCCTGCTCAGCAATAGCTAAAACATCCCTGTGTTATCAACACTGTTTTCAGCACAAATCCAAAACATAGCCCCATACCTGCTACTGTGAAGAAAATTAACTCTATCCCAGCCAAAACCAGCACAGACCATTTCTTACTTCTATGCTTGTTGCCGTAGAGCCAGAAAGTTCTTATGGAGTCTTCTTTAGAGGCAGAGGGAAGAAGGTGCACACTGGCTAGAAACTGAAGAGAAAGAAATATGAGAAGGATGGATGCAAAGTAGCACCCAGTTGCATGTAAGAACATGGGAGCCATGCAGTTACAGTCTGGCCAGAAGGAAGGTAGTATGTACATATATAAAAATCATTAAACCATTTTGATGATGTTTACTGCTTTTTAGGACACACGGTACTGGTTTGCAAAACTTGGCTTTCCTCTTTTAGATCTCTCACTATCTCCTTGTACAAAACCAACTGTACAACCTGCATCCTTACACTCATTCAAGGAACGCTGCCAGGCTGCCTCTTTGCTTTGCCCACTGCTGCCCGTAAGGACCACAGTACTGGCTCCTTGCTCGGTACAATGTTGGAAGTGCACCTCCAGTAGACGGTAGCGTCCCACGAGCCTGCCAGAGAGGATTTTGCAATGGAGAATAACTCCTGGCTCTCGATCGCTTCATATTCTACCATAGTTTTCCTGCTTACCAACAGTATAACATAACAGTCATCTTTCACTTAAACAGCAATGAGATCATGCTGTCAAAAACAGACAGGCATTTGTAATCAGTACAAAACGCAGCACTCGCTCATAAATCAGAGTTGCATACTGACCACACATGAAAGCATGCTCCAGGCTCTTGACTGGCTGCCTGGCTCACGAGAGGATGGTGTTTCAAGGTGTGGTTGTTAATCTATAAATCTTGAAATGGCTGGAGAGATGGCATCTCCCCATGCCGTCCTGCTGCAACTTTGACAAACAAGGGTACGTGAGCAAGCACTACCTTACTACAGACACGTGTGAGTCCCTGACAGATGTTTCCCGGGGAAGAGCCAGGGCAAGTTAAGTTTGGTGCTGACTCTATCCCTTCTCTCAAACAGTCCACATCTGGGATGTATAGGGCACTTTTTGCAAAACATGTTTCTTTTTCAAGCTTTTGCGTGTGCAGCAAATCCCCTAACTGTTGTGATGGCTATTTCTTTTTCTGCAGGTTTTGATTACAAATAGCTAAAAAATAAAAGAAAATGGTGGGGTTTTTATTGTATGTCAGATAGCCAGAAAACCCAGCTGAGTCATTCCAAATATACTGGCATATCCAGAATAAGTCCATGGCAATCAATACTTGAGTGGAAGTTGGGCATTTCCTTATCAGTCATGCCTTTGTAACTTTATTATCAGTGATAATACCGATATCCTCCTACACAGCAGGATTTGTCTGACAGTGCTCTCAGGGGTTTTGTAACAATAAGGTATTACGTGGGACTTAAAAAAAGAAGTTGGATCCTAATCTCAGAAGCACAGATGAACTTCTCTCTGGGCTTTGCTGTGACATTACAGTGCAGGTCACGGTCTGGCCCCAGCATCATTTCTGCAACTAAATCAGCCTGTAGGCGTTTCTTCATTGATCAGAGGAAAAACTGCAGGTTGGAAGGGACCCCTGGAGATCTTCTGGCCCCACCTCCTGCCTGAAGCAGGGCTAGCTTCAGAGTTTGGACTGTACTGTGCTCACATAGCAATGACTGAGATGCTTTAGGTGGACACCAAGGAAGAGACCAGCAGTGTTTAAGAGGAACCCAGGGGCAGATAAAATATTGTATTGAGTTCTCTGGCCAGTGAGGAGACAGGCTGATGGGGAGGGAGCTGGGACTGGGGATAGGTCTCTGTTCGTACCTCATGTATAAGTCATTCAAGGTAAATACCTGTGGCAGCACTAAAGCGTTAAGCATCCAAGTGATGTCCAGAGCTGATATAGGCACCCCAGTATATGGATATATATTTGTGTCTCTTCCCTGTACCTGGGAGGGAGATGTTAAAGCTGAGCATCTCCAAATGAGAGTTGACACATTGAGCAGGGATTCAGGCAAGCAGCACTGCTGAGAAGTGGGGTGTCTCTGAAATCTCATCTTTCTCTTGGGTTCAGGTTTGTTGGTGAGGCTGAGTCTCTTCATTTCCTACAGCCCCTGTGAGGGCATGGAGACAGGCACCTTTCACAGCATGGGTTACGAAACATGCCCAGGAAGCAGGAGACGTGAACTCTAGGCTGCCTGGAGGCTTTGAACCCACAGCTCCCACATCATATGGCACGCTCTGACTGCTGGGGAGGGTCAACCTGGGGTGCTGTGGCCAGACCGGGATTTAATAAGAGGGAACCCAAGACTGCAGACCAGCCATGGTCTGGAGAGAGGCGGGATTTCTCAGGAGAAGAGAGTCCGGGAACTGGTGCTTAGTCGGTATTAAACAGCCAGTGCATAAGCACTGCCTGGGAGCTGGATGGAGAAGAGGCACGGTGCTCACCGTGCTGATGCTGCTCTGCCTGCTGTAACACTGCCTGCAGAGAGTTCTGCTGCTGGGGACGAGCAAGCAGCTCCTCCTGGCACCACACTGCCTTCCTGGCACCTGCTTCACCTTGCCCAGAGGTGGTTGGGGGTTTCTGCCCCATGGTGCCTTCTGCTACGTACACACAGCCCTGCAGACTAGCTCTTCATGGTGTCTCTGGAACATGGTAGACCATATGTAGATAGTGAGGGTATTTTCAGGACATTACAGTAAATAAAGCCAAATGAAACTTATCCTACCCATCAAAACCAAGTAGGTAAGCAGAAAAGGCTTATGTGAGTGCTAATAGGGCAACTGTTGAGCAAGTGATGAAACATGCTGACAGATATAGAGAATTTATCTGAAACATCTGTGACGAGAGCATCCCCATCCTAGGGCAAGCTGGGTCACCCTTCATGTTATGTTCACTTTTAATGAGCTGTTACAGGCTTTTTTTTTAACAAAGACTAACAGATCAATAGGTTACCTACAGTAATGGCTTGCATCTATCTATAATACTATCTATAATATGTGTAACACATTTAACATATCCATACATGTTTATAACAGACATTAATCATCAGATAAGGCTCTATAAACTACCTGTGCAGAGAGCCTTAATATAAAGCATGACRGCAAACTGTTCAAGCACAGCCTAACTTGGCGTGCCATGATCAATTTAAGTCATGTTCACACTTCTCATGTGTTTCATCCATATTAGGGATCAGGTCTTCAGGGCTTCAGTCCTCAGGAGGCAAAAGAAGTGTCTAATTTTTTTGAGGTTTTTAAAGATTATATAAAAAGTCACCTTGGCTTCTCTGCAGAGACTGTATCCCATTATTCCTGAGTCTGTTTTGAATTACTTTTCTTGTACTGTAGGGAGGATCTCACACAAAGAAAAATAGATTTTTATAAAATGGCTATGCAGTGAAATACAGGTGCATTTATTGATAATGTTGTTGTAGCCTTGGTAGTTTAAGGACCTAGACAAGACATGTTTTATAGGCAGAAGCAATATTTTTTATTGGGTCAACATCCTGGTCTTTACAACTTTTTCTGTAGTTGGAAAAGTGGATTAGTTCACAGGCACACGAGCCTTTCTCCAGGTCCCTGTTTGCATTGCTCCTCTGGGGCAGGGCAGGTGCCAGGATGTGCTGCCAGGTGCCCAGGTGCACGCTCCAGCCCTGTCTGAGCGTGGTGCGGCACAGCATTGCTTTTCATCCACACCTGCTCAGCAATCTCACAAGGAACTGTCCTTGMATTTTAAAAAAGGATGTGGCAGAGTGTGCCCACCAAACCGCACCTCGACAGGCGAGGGCAGGCCAGCTGGGGGCCGAGGGTGACAGCGAGGGACAGGGCAGTGCCCTCCCCAACATGGAGCCATCCTGCAGTGCCCAGCCAGAAGAGCAGAGCAGGCACAGGGATGGTGACCGGGGTCCTGCACAGCCCAGTAATGTGTGTCCCCAGCTGCATGCTGCTGGTGGAAATACGACCATGACTCCTGTTCCTGGTGCCCCGGCAGCCCTGAGACCATTGGCCCCTCCTGGGCTGGACCTGCACCAGCTCTGCAGGCTCAGCACGTGCCGGCAGGATCCAGCACTGCCCAGAGCCCAAGAGAAGGGCCTTGTGTTAATGTTATTCTGCAACACGGCAGCAGTAAGTGGCTCATCGATATATGCAAGTTACAACACACTAACAGCAGAGTTTCACTTAGGTGTATGAAAAGATGTGGTCTGCAGTGGACCTTGCAAATGCCGTTCCATTTCTGGGCTTGCCATTTTTGGCAGCAGAGAGAGGTGGCCATTTACCACCCTGGAGAGAATGGGCAAACCAAAAATAAGTGTCAATTGTTGCTTGAAGCACCACCACTGTGCACGTGGCGTGGTTGGAGTGGCCTCAGCCCAGACCAGGTGTTATTGCAGCGGGGAGCTGAGCACCCTGCCCGACACCCCACGCAGCAGCCCCAACCAGCATCTCCCAGCCGGGAGGGAGGGGCTGTGCTGGCCACCTCTTGTCCCCTGTAGGCCACAGTTTCCACATAGCCCAGGTCTTGTGTTTCATCGTGTGGAGATCAAAGCTGAAAAGGCTCCAGAAGCACTTCCGATGGTTTACAGATAAGCCATTCTCAGAGAGGACTCAGGGAGACAATTGTGACTTGTATTATACAAGCCAGGAGCTGACTTGGTTTGAAAAAGTTTGTCAGTGGGTAACTTCCCACCATAGACTGCTGTCAGCTCGTGTAATGCTGAGTCTGATCATGCAGAGGTGCCTTGACAGGTCTGTGCAATGTTATTTTTCAACTGATTACTCAACGCTGCAGCTGAATCCATCAAACCAAAGGTGATTTTACTGCCTTTTGGATAAGCAAGTCAGTGTTTATTCAAAGGGCAGGCTATGAGCCTTTTCACTGAGTCAGACTCAAAAATGAAATGTTTCTTCTCAGCAAATTGAAAAGAGCAGAGTCAGTATTCCCCTGAGGACCTAGAGCTCAGCTCCAGGAGGTTGCTTCATTATGGTATTGCAAGCAACTTCCAAGGCACGCGTGTCCGTGTGTGTGTGCATGCATGCCTGTATGCCCACACACACGGGGCAAATTTTGCTTTTATCCTTCCAATATGCTTGATAAACAAAATGAGTATTTAGGGAACAATTCTTCTATACTTTTTGAAAATTTTAGCCTGGTTATACAAAGCAACCAGCAAGTCAAAATACCTACCTGTTCTCACCTCTTCATTATATTAAGTGTTAAGGGTTCTCTTTGCTAGGCTTTCAGAAGTAGCACTAATAATCATCTGCTGCCTTGTGGTCTAAGCTGAGTGCAGGCTTTTGTTATATTAGTTTGTAAGAAAATGCCTTGAACAGTTGATGGTCTAAAGAGATAAAATAAGAATGAAAAGTCCCCTATTTTCCAGATGATCAGCTGTGGTTTAGATACATAGAAAGTGAAATCCTATCTGTGCTGAAGCCAAGGACGAAGCCTCAGTAGGACTGCAAGTTTTATCCCAGTTGCTTAAACAAAACATTAAAAAATCTTACGGACCTTTAAACTTACCTCCTGCAAAAAGCTTGAAGGAAATCTGCACAGAGGCAGACACCGAACATGTTTCTCAGGTCCCATTTTTGTATCTTGAACCCCTGAGTACCTTGTAGTTGTTAACTCCCAATTCTAAAAAATAAGGGGCAAAAAAAGACTGGCTGTGATATTGGGCTGAGAAGTGAAATGAAAAAAGCTCAACTGCTGGTTCTCTGATAAACTGTTCTAAGCAAATGACAAATGCCTGGTCTTTATGAAGGAGAGTAGTACCTCATGCTGTGCTGCGATGAAATGTTTGCAAGGCCTGTGCTGTTCCACTGCTTTCAATACCCTCTTCTATGAATCCATCGTTTTCAGAGTGCTGAGGCTGGTGCCATCTCTATCCTGTCTCCAGATGGCTGCAGGATAGATGTTTGCACAGGAGTCAGTCGTTTCAGCTTCCTTGAGAGTTGACGCGGAATGATAGGCAATTCTGAGGCACAGTGCATCTCACCCTAAGGTTGACAGCTAAAGTGAAGTGATTGCACGACAGCAAGCAGGAAGAAGAACATAGGGCTGACAGTTTGAAATGAAATAGAAGTAAAGGAGGGACAGGATGAGGATGAAGGGGAAGGACTTGACTAAGCCATGACAAGAGGCACAAGACACCAGCTGGACCTCTTCCAGCTCCTGTTCTCCTCTCATGAAGAGAGCTACATAAACTATCATCTCACACACACTTAATGAATGCTCCTTCATATAAGCCAGCTGCAAATTTCTTGCCTGCGTTTGGATTATTTTTTGAGGGCTGTTTTAAAGGAAGGCTGTATGTGAAAGAGGATGATTGGAAATGGTTTGACCTTTCACCAGAGTTCAGCCCCAAGACAGTCTGAAAGGACTGCCATTTGATGGCTGTCTAATTGTTTTCAGGAGATATAATGAGGCAAAACATGTCAGCAAAAAAAAAAGAGAAAAGCAGAGGTGAAGGTGCTTGCCAGCTGGACTAGGGAGAGGCAGCTGTTGGTTACAAAATGGCTGCTTTGGGTCTGGAAAAGCTTTGTCTTGCCAAACTTAGAGAGAAATCTAAGGGCGTGCAGGGAAAATAGTCTCATACTTCGAATAATAAAGTAGAAAGTACTCTCAGGTTATGATCTTCTTTAAAGTGTGTTTTCTGAAACTTTGCAACCCAGGTATGCTACTTAGAAGTGGAAAGGTAAAATTAAAGCTTTCTCCAAAACGATTCATGTTGCTGATTTTTCGGTTGCATTAGCTTCAACACTGAAGCTAAGTGGTGGGTTGATACAGATAAATCCATCACAGTCCATCAAAAAGATTATTCTTTACCTCAGATAGGCCTATTCTGAATCAATCTCAGTTTTCCAAACACGAGACTGGACTCCCAGTTTTAAGATCCGTTACAGACTGATACCCTACCTCCTGCAAGTTTCTAGTTTAATAAAGCTCCAGATGACTCCAGCAGTTACATCAACATTCTCAATTCTAACTTCAAGATAAATCCAAAAGCCCCACTAAAAGCCCAAGCTGCAATTTAATCCCAAAAAAATCTTAAAAATCCAGTTCAAGTCCTACTGTAGAACGCATCAAAGCCCCGACTAATATCCTGTTCCCAAAATTAAAACAACAAAAAAATGATCAAGCAGGACGATTTCATTTTTTCGTATGATGCTCACTGCTGGGGAAAATTTTTATCAGCAAATCTGTAGTATCCTAAATTCATTTTCACCACTCAAGTCCATAGTTTTTTATTGCATATGACATGCTGACTCAAGGCATCTCACTGTTCAACATAAAGCTTGCTCTGTCTTATTAGCTACCCAGCCCATAGGGAAAGCATTCAGCGTGATGGACACCATGTGGCACAGAAATGTCTCGAATGAACAGAAACATCAGGAGGTGCATTCTTCTGCTCAGAATGAGTCTTAACAACAGCTGTTCACAGTTTCATTATAAGCTTCTTCCAGTTTTGGGCAATTATAGCACCCCTTCCCCCCACGCACACACACTGTTGTTGTATTGTTATCTGTTGCTGTCTACTCAGAAGCTGAGAGTCTTAACAAAGTTTGTCTTTATATATTTGGTGGGAGCGTGTATCAAATTAAAACCAATGTGACCTAGTTATTCATTTGGGGGGGGGGGGAGAGAGAGAGAAAAAAAGCACTCAAATACATCTTCTTATCAGCAGATCAACCACGGTCAACCAAATCAAAATTTGACAGAAGTCAGAATGCCTTCACGTCAGGGTTATAAAAGAAAACAATACCATAAATATGGATAATTCCTTTTGATCTTGGACAGAAAAAAAGTTTAACATTTCTGTGCTATGAAATCTGCATTAGAACTTTTGAATGCCGTGTATTCCAGTAGGAAAGAATTCTTTGCAATAAGGTTTTAGTGAAAGACAACTCAGCCTCCACCACCATCAGCTCTTGGACTCTATTAACGTGCTCAGATAAGGTAGCAGCAGTGAAGGCACTTTTGCCCTGGGGGCTGCTACCTGTTACCTCGTTATACACAAGCCAAAGTACACTTGCTGACTCTGTGGTGTAGACTTTAGTGAGAAATGCGCTGTTCATTTTTGTGGCTCTCTACGATGTTATTAATTCTTCTGTCCTTGCATCAGTTCAGTAATATACATACAGGTTTGAGATATGTGCACTAAATGTGAAAGCAACATCATTTTCACATGAAGTACAGTAGTGGGGATATTTAAACAAGAACAGGCTGCTTTAAACAGAAAACATACTGAAAGAATCAGCTCTAAAACCAATATGAGACAGAAAAGTGTATCTTAATATAAAGAGACATTGTTTATAATTTGTATGGCTAAAAAGAGAATGCAGAGCAACATCTGTGTCCTCTTCGCTAATTTTGTTTTACAAATGCACTCCAGCAGCACACACCACAAAAGGGTCTTACAGAATAAGAACTGGTGCAGATTAAATAAAGAATAAACAAACACCCTTCTATAATTGCAAGGTATAAGGAAGGTAAATGGGTAAGTTCTTCCCTATAATTATCCTCAAAGCCTTCTGTCATTTCAACAATGCTATTTATTGTTGATGTACAATATTGTGTTATGTACACAGGAAAAAAACATCTTATGACATCAGATATATTTTATAAGTGACAGTAAAGGCTGACTTGGATCTTACTAACACTGCTTCAGAGCAGCAGTACCTCCATTTAAATGTGTGGACCTGCATGGCAGGGTTCGGGAGCTGTCCCTAGGATGGGCAAGGATCAGGATGATGGCACGGGGCCACCCTGTTTGGGAAGATCAGGTAGCCTGATGGTAGGGACCCAAGCTGCTCAGTGCTAGTTGGCATCAGATTGTGCTTAATATACTAATGAAGACATATTCCTGAAGAGTCCTAGTGGAGTAGATGGGAAGCTTATCTAGTTGAGCTTCCTGTCCTTGAGAGTGCTCAGCAGCAAACAGCAAGGGATGAATGTAAAGACACTGAAGGAGTAAAGGCGGCCACTGCCTCAGCTGGGACCTCCCCACTCCCGGCACTCAAACCAGGCACAGCCATGGCAAGAAGGGCTCAGGATTATCTTACTTTCCCAGATTGGAGAGCATCACAAAACAAGCAAGGTGTAAGCTTCAGGTGAGGATGCACTGCTGGAAACTAGACAATCTCTCATGGACCATTTTTGGTGCCGAGCAGCCCCCACAGAGCCACTCACRTGGGCAGCCAGTGGCAGAGCCAGTATTACACCAGGGCAACTCAGTTCCCTGTTGGGGTTACAGGGCTGATCCCACTCCTTCATGGTGATGGCTTGGCACATCAGCGAGGGATAGACAGAAAGGGAAAATTCAGATKAAATGGGGTGACGGCAGAGTCGAGATGTCCAGCCCCGGTATCCAATCACCTACTCCTAATCAGACACACCTACCCCACAATTAAACAAAAGATGATTCCCATGTCTAACACCAGCCTTCAATTCAGTGCTGTGATGGTGCATGGTTCAACAATAAACCGAAACATGGAGCCCCACACTGTCCCCAATCCTATCCTTTTCTCCCTGTGTTAACTCCAGTCTTCATTACAGTCAGTCTTAATGATCTTCCAAACCTGGAACAATTACCTGCCAGCCTCTACTTTTTCCTTGTGGATCTTGTAAAAATAGGTAGCAAACATACTTTTTTACCCCTTTGTCCCAAACCTTCACCCTAACCCAGTACAGAGGACCAGATCTCAACCACAATGGCCAGAAGCAGTTTTTGTTTACCAGCACAAGCTCCATCTTAGCCCTTTGAGCCTTGGGGAACCCCACTATAAAGGTGGATCTCCACCTTTCCTCTCCAAAACTCTAGTCCTTCTCCCCACCTCAGCCACAACACCACCACATCTCAGCAGGATCCTGCAGCCATCATGGACTCCAATAAACCCACCTCTTCAGCTCTGCCGGTGCCATACCTTTGCCCTCACCTGCTGACATACTCCAGAAACAAACAGCTCCAGCCACCCTAGTCCAGCAGCTCATCTAACATTCAAGCTGCAGCCACCAGCCGGAAACCTAGCCCAGCACAAAGCCTGAGCCAGCTACTCTGCTGCCGACTCTGCTCGGTGACCTCAGCTGTGCTGCTCTCCTGAGCCGGGCGGTGGATGGGTATTGCAGTCTGCACAGAGAAGTGTTCTACGCTGTGCATCGCGGGGAAGTTGAGTGCTGTGTGTGCATGTGTGTGCAAGCTCTGTGAGCAAAGAAGGGAGATTTGAACACCATGATCCCCTTTATTGACTTCTCTTTATACTTAAGACACGTTAGTAATGTGCTTAACTAGAAGCCAAAGAACTTTTCCCTCCCTCCTCCCCAGTATCAACAAATAGCTCATGGCATTGAATTTAAACAAAAGCTTTGCATTTGCTTTCTCTATTATTGCAGTAAATCATGCTGTCACACTGCCATAGAAACGGCAGCTATCACAAACATCGTGGCATCAGACCAGCTCCAACAGCCAGGTCTTCTGTTTTCATTCTGGGGCCAGTCCTCATTTCCCTCACCCAGCCCCATGTTTCCAACTCTTCTACAACACACTGCAATTTTCTGATGAAAAAACAGAAATTAAAGTTTTATTCTTGTGAGTAGAAAGTTTTATCAGAGAGGATTAATTGTAAAAACCACACTTTTGTTAGCGCTGAAATACCCAGGCACAGTTGGACAACTTACTATGGAGAGTCGAGACTGTGGTGATATAAATTGTTAAGTTTAGTCACATTTGAAAAAGAGTGAAGAGCAAACAAATTAATCACAGGTTAGTTTGAAATAATCTGTAAACAGTTTTGGCAGAGAGGATAGAGTTTTTTTCCTCAAATGAAACTAAAGGTACAGATGGGTAGTGGGTGAGATTTTTAAGAGCCATGCTATGCTAATTTTTATTCACCAAGGATTTTGTTTGGAATTTTCTATAGCAGAATTGGAAAGCATTAGAACCTTGCCCTCCAATCCTCCAGCTCTCCCTTGGACAAATATCCATTAATTTCATTGAAAACCTGATATAACATCAGTATTGCCCAAATAAAGGGCATAGGAGCAGTGATTTAACTAAAATAAGCAGACTGCTCTGCTCTAATGTAATGATGAATATCTGACGGGATGGGCTTGAAATCTTACCAGTTTTCACTTACAAGAAAGCTTTGCAGCCACATCAGCATGTGTTTCATGCAGTGAGTAAAAAAGATAATTTTAACTTTTTTTCAGGGGCCAGTAACGTGAGTTTTCAAAGATACTGGATTTTTTATTATTAAAATGCCTGTCCTTTATTTCATTTATTCTGCTTTTGGTAGCCACATGGTTAAACTTAGAAAAACAAACAGCAGATACTTTCCAGTGAGGAGTGTTTACATTAGGTCTAGCTTATCTGTGCAAAGAATAATCTATGAACTCTCTCTGGCCTTTTGGATAAGCAAATGTAAACCTCATTTCCCTTTATTGTCCACTCCATGTAATAACTAGCCCTTGCAAAGGTCTTCACAGAGGTTATTCAGTCCAGGATGGCTCCTAGGGATTTCCTTTAATGACTAAAGGGATCACTGTATGCATTGTTGAGTAGTAATATGGGAGCTGTGATGGTCTAAGGATAAAGCAGGCAAGTTTGTAGGGAGAGGTATCAGCTTATATTGGACTAATCGATACAGCTGGAAAAAGAGAAGCCTTCAAGCATGAGTCCTTTCTCGCATCTCTGAAGGTAAACTGATATGCACCACAAATTCATGCATGCAACCACACAGTCCCATCTCTTTCTTGTGAGCATTTGTACAAACCCTCTGCGAGCTAATCCAGCTCAGTAAACTAGCAGATGACTAATCCAGCAAAAAACAGTGGATTTTTTAGGGTGGGTCAAAAAGCTGGTTTGGCCCCTTGCAGGGTCACAGATGCCAGGAGCAAGGGAGAAGAAGAAAAGGAGAGCCAGACTGCCCTTTTTGGTGACCGTAAGAAGTATTATTTGTGCAGTTGTCTCATCTCGTGGTGGTTAGGCTCTGGTTTGGAGATTTCAAAGGGCTTCTTTGAAAGAATGCTCTGTGCCTGGGAAGATCATGGAACAGATCCTCCTGGAAGCTATGCTAAGGCACATGGAGGACAGGGAGGTGATTCGAGACAGCCAGCATGGCTTCACCAAGGGCAAGTCCTGCCTGACYAACCTAGTGGCCTTCTACAATGGAGTGACTACATCAGTGGACATGGGAAGGGCTACAGATGTCATCTGTCTGGACCTCTGTAAGGCCTTTGACACGGTCCCCCACAACATCCTTCTCTCTAAACTGGAGAGGTATGGATTTGATGGGTGGACTGTCCAGTGGGTGAGGAATTGGTTGGATGGTYGCATCCAGAGGGTAGWGGTCAAYGGCTCAATSTCCAGATGGAGGTTGGTGACGAGTGGCGTCTCGCAGGGGTCCGTATTGGGACCGGTACTGTTTAATGTCTTCATCAATGACATAGACGGTGGGAGCGAGTGCACCCTCAGCAAGTTTGCAGATGACACCAAGCTGAGTGGTGCGGTCGACACGCCTGAGGGATGGGATGCCATCCAGAGGGACCTGGACAAGCTCGAGAAGTGGGCCCGTGTGAACCTCATGAGGTTCAACAAGGCCCAAGTGCAAGGTCCTGCATCTGGGTCAGGGCAACCCCCAGTATCAATACAGGCTGGGGGATGAAGGGATTGAGAGCAGCCCTGCAGAGAAGGACTTGGTACTGGGGGATGAAAAGCTGGACACAAGCCAGCAATGTGTGCTCACAGCCCAGAAGGCCAACCGTATCCTGAGCTGCATCACAAGAAGCATGGCCAGCAGGTCGAGGGAGGTGATTCTGCCCCTCTACTCTGCTCTGGTGAGACCCCACCTGCAGTACTGTGTCCAGCTCTGGAACCCTCAGCACAAGAAAGACATGGACCTGTTGGAGYRGGTCCAAAGGAGGGTCACAAAAATGATCAGGGGGATGGAACGCCTCTCCTATGAAGACAGGCTGAGAGAGTTGGGGTTGTTCAGCCTGGAGAAGAGAAGGCTTCAGGGAGACCTTACTGCAGCCTATCAGTACTTAAAGGGGGCTTATAAGAAAGAGGGCAGCAAACTTCTTAGTAGGGCCTGTTGCAACAGGACAAGAGGGAAAGGTTTTAAGCTAAAAGAGGGTAGATTTAGACTAGATATAAGGAAGACATTTTTTACGCTGAGGGTGGTGAAACACTGGCACAGGTTKCCCAGAGAGGTGGTAGATGYCCCATCCCTGGAAACATTCAAGGTCAGGTTGGACGGGGCCCTGAGCAACCTGATCTAGTTGAAGATGTCCCTGCCCATGGCAGGGGGGTTGGACTAGATGACCTTTAAAGGTCCCTTCCAACCCAAACTAATCTATGATTCTTTAACTCTGCTCACATGAAATGCTCCAAAAAACAGCAATCAGCCTAACCATCATAAGGGTACACTTAAGCTTTCAACAGCAATCAAGAGGCAGACGATGCTGTTAACAAGGGCTTTCATTAGAGGGCTTTGCAGCACTTCCTGGAGCCCTTGCTCTTTTTGACAGGTAGGCGCTGAGACTGTGACTTTCTCAAGACGCTCACATAGCTGGTGCCACCACTAGGTTGAGTAAGATTCCTTGTTACTGATCATGCCCTTATCTCTATAAAGACACAGAAGATGAAACAGCCTGAGCAACCTATGCTTTAAGGACCTCTTCCCTAGCATGCTGAAGTTATTGAAATTGCTCACGCTGATTTCAGTGAGATTTCGATCTAGTCTCACACAGCTTGACAATTCAAAGCATGCTGAGGAATCTTGTCCTGCTGTAGAGAACACAGGATTTAAAAGGCAAGGTAAAGCTACCAAGTCTGAGCTGCAGGCTAACGCATGGCAAAGGGCTTTATCTATATACATTGTCGTATAAATAGTCATTGGAGTAATTAGATAATTTCTTTTAAGGAGATACACAATTCTGATGAAAAAATACAAGGACGAAGAATCTGCCACAGTTCTTCATATTTGGTTAGTGACCCAAACTGCAAAAAATGCAATATATTTTTTGCTTAAATTTGTGCAGACTAGTAATGCGTGTTTTGACAAAGCCAGTTAATAACCATATGCTTTTAAGAAGAAATATCTTTGAAGGAAAGATTAAATGATGAGCTGAGAGACTTAGAGTCCATGTGTAGTTCTAAAGGCTCCTGGTTTTTTCATTCCATAAAACCCCACCATATTTTACGGTCTCCCACATGAACGCAATATGTGCATGAGCTGACTGGACTGAAGTTGCTGACTGGGTTATGAATATGAAATGTCTCACCCTTATCTCATTTTTTGGCTGCTTTCACCTGCTGCAAACTTCATGGTGGTTCCTTTGAAATCTACTCTTTTCCAGTGACTCACTTGGAAATTATGGGTTTTCGTGCCTAAGTGTTCTGTTATGAAAGAGAGAAAAATAAAGATGCTTCACTGTTCTCTCATTCAAGTAGATTTACACAGTTACTATCAGCAGTCGAGGTTGTTTTTCAGTAAAGGCATGACTCCAGGGCTTTACCTTCATCTTTCTCCTTCAGAAATCTTCCAGAGAAATCTCTTCCCTAGGAAATCTTTTTTTGTTCACTCAGGTTTTCCATGTGAGCATTGTATTGCAGAGATTGTGCAAGGCATGCAAGGCTGCTGTCTTCCTGGGCAAGCAGAAGCTATGAGGAGTTCAGGAATAAGTGGCAGCAGCATGAGTTTCTCTCGTAGCCTGCAAATGGATAAGCCACGCAGCCGGTTACTGAGCTCAGCCCTGTGTGACGGCTCTTGCATCAGTGTAATCACACTCAGACCCGACAGACCCATCGATCACATATGCTGTGTGCTCCCACGCTGCAAGCCATAGGACACTTCTAACAAACTTCAGTCCTAGCGGAAGATCAAAAGCTGCCACTATAATGGCCATAGGGAGGCAGCAGGAGAAATGAATGGCATGATCAATATGCTATGTCCCTCCAAAAGCAGGGGTTTGTTACATAAAAATTAGGCCAGCCCTACAAAGTGAACCRTGTCCCATACTATAGAGGAAGGCAACTCTTCTCCACCCAGTCATTGCCAATCTGAGGTGAGAGAAAATTCCTGATCCCAAATCATAATATGGGCAATTAGCTAAATGAGCAAAACCAGCCATCTGAGATCCAGCAAAATATCTGCATTGAAACACTGCACCAAACCATCACCAATCTCCAGGGGAGGAAAACCCTGCTCCCTACTCTTCCTGCAGTCAAATTTTGTAATAGGAGAGTGAAAATATTCTCCTTGATCCTGCAAATGATAAAGCAGAGGGCGTATATGAATTGTTGGGACTTGAGAACACACCGCTGATCAAATCAAAGGATAGACAAAGAGTAGATATGCCTGTGAAGACAACACTTTAAGTATGTTCTTCACTCGGTGCTAATGGGCACTTAAAGTCAATAAAGTTTTTCTCAAGGTTTGAGCAATTGGGCTGTGAAAGTCAGATTTCTATCATCTTCAGGGGGCTTCTTTTGTCTCTTGACCTTATCCTTCCTGCCACCACATAGCTACACTCATGAGCACAGATGTTTTTTCTCCTAAGACACTTTTTTTTTTCTGAAGAATCTCATGTGTTTCTCATGATAATCGTTCCACCTTGGGGAACCACAGCAAAATCATAGAACCATAGATTAGTTTGGGTTGGAAGAGATCTTTAAAGGTCATCTAGTCCAACCCCCCTGCCCTGGGCAGGGACATCTTCAACTAGATCAGGTTGCTCAGAGCCCTGACCAACCTGACCTTGAATGTTTCCAGGGATGGGGCATCTACCACCTCTCTGGGAAACCTGTGCCAGTGTTTCACCACCCTCAGCGTAAAAAATTTCTTCCTTATATCTAGTCTGAATCTACCCTCTTTTAGTTTAAAGCCATTCCCCCTTGTCCTGTCGCAACAGGCCCTATTAAGAAGTTTGCTGCCCTCTTTCTTATAAGCCCCCTTTAAGTACTGATAGGCTGCAATAAGGTCTCCCCRAAGCCTTCTCTCCTCCAGGCTAAACAGCCCCAGCTCTCTCAGCCTGTCTTCATAGGAGAGGCGTTCCATCCCCCTGATCGTTTTTGTGACCCTCCTTTGGACCTGCTCCAACAGGTCCATGTCTTTCTTGTGCTGAGGGCTCCAGAGCTGGATGCAGTACTGCAGGTGGGGTCTCACCAGAGTAGAGGGGCAGAATCACCTCCCTTGACCTGCTGGCCATGCTTCTTTTGATGCAGCCCAGTCTTGTTTCTGCCAGCATTCATCCTGCCACTCAAATTTCTATCTATCTCATTTATTGAGCGAACTGCTGAGAAACCTAGGTTAGCTTCCAGGGTTCACATCTTGGATTCAAGACTTGTAGGCTACCTGCAAGAAACTGATATCCTAAAGAGCCTGGCTTATGAGGTCCTTGCAGTGCAGCAAAGTGCCTCAAAGTCTTGAACACCTCACTTAGAAGAGGGCTTTCATGCTTTCCACTCTTCAATGAGAAACACCTTCTAGTATTCCCTGGGTCTTCTACTATTGCCCTCCGCATTAGCAGGTGCCTTGAACAGGCCCTTCAGAAAGAGGTCAGAGCCATATTGATCACTAGGAAGAGAAAAGATGTTCTCTGGAGGGCTTGCTCTACATGAGGGCCAAACTTCACCATAAATGGCAACAACTGGCATGGAGCCTTACAGATGCCCAGAGTCAAACCAGGTTAATCAGGGATGCAAATTGGTTAGCTTGCCTTGGCCCCAACTCATTATCATACTCAGCTTTTCAGACCTCTCAGGTTTCTTTTGATCCAACCTGGGAGACTGAACCACATCATGTCTTGGGCAAAGGTCTGTGTTGGRTCAGTGTCTTGGAGAGAGATCGTAGGGTGCTCTGTGGCTCCTAATGAAAAGTATGCACTTTTCCAACTTCAGTGAATCACCACACCAATCTCTGATATAGGCCTCCCCAGCACTCCTAAATCTGAACAACATGGAGGAGGTTGAATGTCACCTCAGAGGACCGCACAGAATTAGTGCTCTTGTCTTCGAAAATTTTTAAAATTTCATTTTCCTAGATTTATTGCTAAATCCTGTACCTCTGCTGAATTTTACCATTTAACCTTCCTTTGCACATCTTTTTCACCATTTCTGAGACTGTAAACTGCTTAGTTACCTCTGTTGCAAGACCTTTTGCACCTAATTTCCTCACATTTTCTACAAAAACATAATTTGAAGAACTTTAGGGGCAAGTGATGCTTTCTAGGTAATAGGATATAGAAATCCAGTGGTTTATTTTTTGCCCACAGATTCCCTTTATGGTCTGCAGGCACTCATAATACCAAGAGACTCATTGCATTGCCTTTCATAAATTGGTTACCAAGTACTGCCACCACTCCTATCAAACCACTACATATTGCTCTAGGCAACCACCACCATGGAAAATTCTCCCTGGAAAAGTACCTGTTGGGATTTGGAGACTGTGTCATGATGACAGTTTCTTCTTTTTTTCTCCTGCATTTAAGGTTTGCGTTTGCTTGCCTTAGTTTGTATGCCCAGGGGATTCCCGTTTCAATCTGCCATTCTGGGGAAAATTAATATTCTCAGTGACACTGCACTACTTTCCTTCTATTGATTTCTTGCCCATGCTCTGGGGAGAACATAATCTTAGGATGAGCATTTTGCATATGCCATTCATTTAGAGCGTTGATTGTTGGAGCAAAGATCAATGATGGACAAAAATAACCGTGTTCCTCCGCAGGGCACTGAAACAGGTAGTCTGAGCTACAGGAATGATCCTGGGAACAGCTGTGGCACGAGGCTCTTCACAGCGCCACGATTAATTCTTGCTTCTCCCCTGTCCCATGACGGTAGCAAGTAGCAGCCAGTCTGGACTGAAAGCAATTAGAGACCCATTCATTATCATAGCTTTGTTCTGTGGGCTGATTCACAGGAGCAAGGGAGGAAGCATCGCCAAGGCTGCTCATGCAGAAGTGAATTTAGCAGGAGCAGGGCCCAAGTCGGGATCTAGCTTCTCATCGAGAGCACGAGACTCCCATCAGCTTAGCCCCATAGGTAACCCATGCAAAGGAAAAAAGGGAAATCTTATCTCACTTTCTTCCCTTCTGTAAGCGAGCAGATAAATTTCATTTCTCTCTTTCCCTGCAGTCTCACAGGCTCTCTTCTGATTGAAATACTGGCATTCTAAAAATCTTTGCTGGAACAAAATCTGCACCTTAATTCAGCTTGGACTGCAAACTTCTAAATAATGTTAGTCGGATTCTCCTCAGTTACACTGGTTTGGCATGGACTGTACTGATGTCAATCAAAGAGGAAAAGTCATCTCACTATTATTGCTCCATACTTGATTCTTTTTCTCTCCAGTTTATCCCTTTGCAATAATAAAGAGATCTTTCACGTGATTACTAGCTAGCATAACTA
Organism: Phoebastria nigripes; assembly: GCA_035582835.1. Lineage (NCBI taxonomy): Eukaryota > Metazoa > Chordata > Aves > Procellariiformes > Diomedeidae > Phoebastria > Phoebastria nigripes. Next base: position 887,902 of record JAYKAV010001610.1, read on the forward strand.
AGCTGCATAGCTATTCAGCACTTAAATGTCCCTGCTATGAAATGCCATGCACAAAAGAGAAGGCATAGCAAAAGCTTATTTGGAAAAGCAAATATTCCATGTCGGTATATTCATTAATGACTGTCTCATAGTCAAATTCTTGGCATATTATTGTTGTATTTTTTCCCAACAAGGCACAGAAATTGCTTGGCAAAGCGTTCATCAAAGCACATAAGCATATGTCTTAAATGGATGCTTTAAGTTAGTCATATGGTCAAGTACTTTGCTGAACTGGGACCTGTATGTTACACAGTGGCTGCTTCCAGAGATCTGGCCCACTAAAAAGTGCAGACAGACAGACAAGGAAGTGTAGGGTTGACAAAAGGAAAAGCAAACTTGAAATTATATGATGACTACCTCTGCTCCAGATAATACACAGTCTCAGTGACATAATGAAGTGTGAATTTAAATAAAAAATAAAATTATTTCACCAGTCATGACTTACCCACAGCCTTGTCATCATCAGCCCATAAGCATGGAAGGACATCCACGAAAAATAGGCAGAGGCCATGTGGATAGAAAGAGCGTAGGGAAAGGCAAAGGTGATTTTCGGGAGATGAGGACAAATGACATGTCAAAGCTGATGCCACTGGCAAACTGTAAAGGACAGTTGCAGTAAGAAGATGAGAGGCATGGATGAAGCAGAAGTACGATACTGGAAGAAGGAGGAGCTTTAAGTGACACAGAATGAAATAGTAAAGACCTAAGAACAATTAACCACATGCAACACTTCTGATTTAACCTGCTAGAATCATGGCTTGACATAAATATGCTGTCGTATTAGCAGTGAATGAGAGAAATGTGTCTCCAGCCCATTCCGCACCTCATCACCTCAACATAATCATCTCTACATTGTTTGTAAAAATCTATGGATAGGGATTTTGCTCCATTTCCATGCACACATACATTTTTAAATTCTGTTCTTCTATCCATTGTTCAAAACTGATTCTTTAGGCTACCAGCCTAGCCTGAAATGCTATTATCACAACAGTTTTTGAAGTGTTTTCCAAATAAAAGATAGGCACAGACATCTAAAACCACTTTAAGGACTGTAGTTCCATGAAACCTGAAGTGTCAAGATAACAGAGCGATAAGGAGCTGATCAGAAGATTCTTCTACACCTTCTGATAGGGAGTTTCAGAAAGAAAGAAAATAGTCGTAAATTAGCTTTTAATGTCAACGCACTTTTCCAAGGAAACAAACGTCTTCCACAGAAAGTTCAGGGTGTGGAGGTTTGTAGTGGAAGTCAACTATTTATTAACATGCAAACAAAGTGCTCAGTAAATATCAGCATCTAATCATGCTATTTTACAGTAACAAAGTTCCTGCTGCCCTGACAGAGATGTATTATGAGAAGGAAATAAATTTGAGACAAATTATCACCTCTAAAAACCATAACAGCAAGAGCGAGGACTGCTTTTGTTCAAATGTGTTTTCTGTTTTGGGATGCATGAGTTATTAATCATCACTACAGGGAAGTGACTTCTTCCACCTCAAGAAATGAAGTCTGAAGTTAAAACAAGGTGGGCCCAGATTCTTACCCTAAATACATGAACTTAACAGGAGGGTGTCTCCTCTGCCTTCAGCATAGTCTTTCTGGATTTAAACAGGTATAAATGAGATCAGCATATGATAACTTTTCAGATACCTACAGGGAAAATACTCAAATAGCAAAACATAATTTCCAGACAGTTCCAGTAAGTGCATTATGCTAGTAATTTAATGACTAATTGCAAAATCTATTATCTTTGAGATGAAAAGATTTTGGAAGATTTAAGATCAGATTTCAAGTTCAAGAAAAGCAGGAAACAAAAAAGAACAATAAACTAAATACTGGAAAACACATGCATGACTCAAAGTCCTGCAATAGAAACTGCTGTAAGCTTTTGTACACATTAATATGATTAAAAACAATTACAAGATATGCGGGAAAAGCTGAGTTCTGTATCGAATGCGAATTAGAAGCTTTCAGAAAACCATTGAAAATGAAAAGGAAAGGACAAAGAAGCATGAACCTTGCTTTGCCAAAACTGAACAGCAAATGACTGCGAGGCCAGAGCAGTAACGCTGACCAGGCAAGACAGCAACATCTGGACGAGGCTTAGGAGGCCACCATCTTCAAAGGCCAACCATTGTAACTGGCAGTTGTACGAAGCATCTGAGGCACTGAAACGTCCAAGGCAACTTGGACATAGCATTACAGCAGCATACAGCTAATGGAGCAGGGGGAACAACAACCCAGGAGAACTTGGAGAGCAAACTATTATGTTAGATGTGAAAGAGCTTATAAATATTGTTACAGGGACCTGGCTGTGTGAGAGACCAGTGGTTACACAGTGAGACAAAACACCAGCTCTCACTGGGTAAAATTCACCTCTATAGAAAAGGCTAGTTATGAAGACTCTGGGGGGACGTAAATAATGCAAAAGTCTTATGATGGCTCCTCTCAATGGACTGAATTTAGCCTACTGTGCTTACCCTAATGACTAGGAGAAAGAGAATATCGGGGGCAAGAAAAACAGGGCTGAGATAATCAAGGGTTGTTATGATTTTTCAAATAAGCTTCTGAGCCAGAGGTTTCATGCACATTTTGGTAGGTTTCAGATTATTTTCCCTGTCTTTTATCTCAGTCTCTGAAATGAAAGTAATCTTCAGTTTTCCAGACTGTACATAAGAGCTTCAAGTGCCCGATGAGCTTCACTCATCTGATTTAATCTGAGCTTTGAAAATCCTTTTTTTCTCCAAACACATTGCAGGTGTTAAATGTCAAAGTTGTAGCTTTTCCTCCTGCTTTGTTGAATGGTTTTCCCCCATTGTAATGAAAAGAGAGTAATGTCAGATATTTACTGAGATCTATTTCTTTTCCTTCCTATGCTTCTCAGTCCATGTATCTATCAAGTCTAAGGACCTGTATTTTACTAAAATAGCTGTATTTACTGATTTTTTTTCCAATATCTTCTGTTCTCTCTACCTTATCCATGTGCTTTTCTAGTCTCACTATGTGCAAGTGAAAACAAAATTAGTGTCCACAGACAAACGGCAGTGCAATTCATGAATACAAACCTAGAGAAGGATAACCAGAAACTCCCTCTGGTGTTGTCTTGCATGGCATTCATTCCTCCCTTAATGCCTCTTATTCCCTTAGGATTGCTTTGTCCATTGATAATTTCTCAAAACAGCTCATTATTTTAGCCAGCTGATTATATTGTTGCTTTATAAAAAGTATTTATTCTTCCTCATCTTAAGAATTATTTCTACAGCCTCAGTGTAGAGACAAGATGTTTTGCTCTTGTTCTTTCTGAAAGGCTTGTATTTTAATCATTACAACATAATTACAGTGTTTTACATAAATATCAACATAACATCTGGATCTTAACTACAACATTCTCTATTTAGCCATTTAAGTACTTCTGTGTTCCCCATTACTTTTGTGTTTGACCATCTCACATTACTTAATGTATTTTCATAGGGCAGAGCTATTTGCCTGGATAGAGAACTGAAGCAAGAGCAGAGAGTTTGGAGTATGGCTTCATCAAAAGAATAAACAGATCCAGATTTGCACTGGACGAGATGCTGATGGAGAGGCTGAGCTTGTCTCCCCGCATGCCCAGCCGTGCATGCTCTCAGGTTCCCTTGTGCAGGCACCAGCTCTGACGCAGCGGTGCAGTCAGCCGGGCTCACCCGCCGCAGAATTACACAGCTGCGTTGTCTCTGGGTATCAGGACCACGTACTTCTGCCTGATAAAACCTTTTGTTGCATAAAACGGCTTCTCAAATACTCTCTTCTGAAGCAGTTGTAATTTGATAGGGAGTCGTTTTTTCCATAGCATTTAATKCAACCTGCAGGATGTAGCATGTAGTAATATTCCTCCTCTAGAAGTCTGCAGGGTGCTCCTGAGGACGCCTGCCAACTCTTTTTGGATACTGGCAACAAGCTGAACCTTTCTCACAAAGCCAGGACATGGATCAAACAGGAGCAGCGAGCAGCGACAGACTTCCTCTTTGTCATGAACAGGTACTAGAAATCCTTAATCAAACTACTAAACCTTCTTGCACTATTTGACATAACCGATTGTGGACTTTGCTATTTCTTTTTCTTTGGCCAGAAGGGGGAAAGAAGGGTAAGATTACAGAGCAGTGATTTCATGGAGTTCTCTCAGGATACTCCAGGACAGCAGTTCTGCCTGTGTAGCTGGCACGTCAGCCCTCTGCAAGCTCAACCCTACAGGAATGGGGCTGGAAGAGTTTATGCAGCAGCACAGACTGAAATGCCAATAGTAGTTTGACTATACATACTTCCAAAGGCTTTTCTTAGACCACTATAAAATGGCATAGATTGGAAGAATATGGAAGGGATAAAGAAGTAATTTAGGGGGAAAGGAAGTTCTCTTAAAAAGCTCCATGCTATCAAACTGTGAGGGAGAAAAGATCCTTAAATCCTTAAGATGGTCTGCAGCCTGATATTCTTCACTACTCTGAGATTTCCAAATGGCTGTCATCATGGAAAGGATACCACGGCTATCAGTATCTGGTTCCTCTTCTGGGATCCTGTCTTGGCTAGAAGTGAGTCAAGTTTCCAAGACATGTTCTCCCTCCCCAAATACAACTAATGTTTGTTAGAAGGCTAACCTCATCCCCGTTTCATCCCTGTTTCAGGATGAAACTGCTTCCCAAAGTACATCAACCTGGCATTTAGCTCCATCCCACCATGTCCTGAAGGCTGATATTTGGAGAAGGAGTAGACCAGGGGGAGCATGTTTCCTCAGCTTCAAGGCCCTGGAGATCACTGACCCAAACAACCTCTCCCTCAGTTAACAGTGACTGCCAAAGAGAGCTACATTCTGGCTAAACAACCAAATGTCTGGGTAGGTGGAGGCAGACTTCTTTGGACAGTAGACTTGCCAATAAACTTGAAACATCACCACCAGCAGAAATCTGGGTAGTCATGAGCCTCATGCCTTCAGAGGTTGGCAAACCCTCCCCCCAGACATCCACTTTGGAAAAAACAGACTCAAGATAACAACAGACAACCAATTTGGGTTCCAGCTGGTGACTGGAGGGGAGAGGTAAGGGGTACACCTTTGAGTACTCCATGATTTTGAGAAGTATTAACCTAGCAATAGCATGAAGGATCATATAAGACCTATAATAAAAATATAGGGGAAGTAAAAGAGTTATTCAATTGTGTTGTTTTAGAGTATTCCTGTGATGTTATTTTGGCTCTACCAATAATAAATTAATTAGTTTTTTTTCACACTAGCATGTTTTCATTTACTTGGCAAAACTGATGACAACAACAAAACTTCTATCAAAATGTCATTGGATCACATGAGAAAGTAGGTACTTAAAATAATGGTTTGGTTAAATTATCTCCTCTGGCCTCCTTGGAGGTAAATCTGGATTACTGGGCTCTAATGTTGTCAAAAGAGGCTTTGTAGAATACCATACAGCTAAAAACATAATGAGCTTTACTAGAGGGGAGCATAATTCTAAAGTTCAGCAGAAGGTGTATGTTTGTATGCAGTGACTAAGCATATGCAAGTAGGAGGCAATTACAGATGGCTGCAAATATGCTACTACTGCAAAACACATATGATGTTTTGTATCCCAGAGCAGAAAGCAGAAATGCTCTAAAGTACACAAGCTCAGCTACTAGCTGATACAGTGATGCTGAATTTGTGTTATTTAGGACCACAGCATCACACTCAGCAGCTGCAGATCAGCAACAAAAGGTTGCTCACTTCTTTTTTTTAAATTGAAAAAAGTTAATACGATCATGGAGAATTTGCAGAGATAAGAGGAATGTACCAAGTGGAAAACAGTTCAGTAAGTCACATCCAGCAACAGCTCCATTACAAACAAAGGTATGAGTTAACTATGAGACAGCATGCTTGGAGCATATAGGAAATGAAATCTCATAACTACGTTTGCCAGAGTGGCTAGCCTGCCCTCTCTGCTCCATTTGGGGTTGCCTTATCTATTTTTGCTATACTACAGTTCTGAGATTGGTTTGGGCTTAATAAATACTGCTGCTGATTGTAAAATATTAATTTGAAGTGTATTGATTCTCTTAGATACACTTTACATGTGTATTTTTCACTTTTACCTAGGCAGTCGCCTGTGCATTGAGAGATCGGCCCTCACAGCACTTACCAATTTGCATCTTAACTGGGGAGGTGTCTGGGAGGAGGCTTATCAAGGAGATTGTTTTGGAGTTGTTGAGTGGGAACAGTCATTAATGTGAGGTTTGTTGGAAAGGACAGGGAAATAAACAGGTTCCAGTCCCTCCCCACCTATGGAGAGGAACAGAGACCTTGCACTGGATGACAGGTTTGTATTTGGAAAAGAGGTATTTACAAAAAAACCCAACTTCAAAACCAAACCACTCTCCACTCCCTATTCCACCCATTTAGGTTTCAAACCAAAGAACAATCCTACTGGTATCCACAGACTGATCAGAGGTGAGCTGAGTGGAAAGAGCCACTGTGATTTTAAGAGAAAACAAGTCTGTAAAGGAGAGAATGCATGACTAGGACCCATGCTACTGATCCCAACAGCTTTGCATTGGGTGAGAGAGAAGACAGGTAACCAGACCTTTTTTTTTTTAATATATATTAAAATATATATAAATTAGAGCTACTCAATTACTTTTTTCTTTTTTTCTTTTTTTCTTTTTTCCCCCCTGAGGTCTGTTCAACAGCCTTATTGTAGGGTCAGCAGGGCACAGAATTCTGCCTTTAAGCCTGGAAATTGCATCAACGAGTGCAATTGCATCTTGAAAGACTGGAAAAATGGAAAGAAACAAGGATTTCCTGCAGGAATACAGGAGGTAATAAACATTAGCATACTCTGGCCAGAATTTACATGTGCAGCAAAGCTCTAAGTAGCAAGTCAAACTGAGGCCGCTTTTGGAAAAGTTACTCTAACAGCATTCACACTTCCTCTGTTAGGAAATTAAGACCCATATACAATGATGCAAAATAGGCTCACCCAGAGGACAAATGTGAGAATTCATTTTTTTACTCTAAATTGCTCACTAGAATCTAGTGACTTGATAGGCAGCCTAGACTGACCGTCCTCCTAATCTGGGCAGTATGAATGGCCTTAAGAATGTGCTAGAGATGTTTAGTCTATTTTGGTAAAACTGGTCATTGAAAACATCTCAACTTGATCTTAAACTAGCTAACGAAGACATAATTTGAACAAAGTCTGCTCTCCCCCTCAGAGGTCTACCACCTGCATTGCCTCTTTCTTCTCCAATGAGCCTCATATATTTGCTCCCTCAAAGCTTCCATCTTCTAACTGTCCATCAGTAAGTGGTTGTGGTTAGGTTGACAGCATACCTTTTACCACCCTCTCAAGGGACAAAGGGACCGAGAGAGAAAATCCTCACCAGGATGAGTGCCCAGCAATTCTAACTCCCTATCCCATGCTTAAGAAAACAGAGCTCTTTCTGAAGCAATACTTTCAAATATTCTGGATTTTGCAGTGCTGTCAATCATTCTTTGTACACTCCACTACATACACTCACTAACAAATGCATAACTGGAAACATGACAAAGGCACTATACTTTTGCAGATTAGCTCCGAACTACTTAATTATGACCATGGAGCTCTAGACCTTAAGTCAGGAACCACTGCTGTAGTGCACCTTCTCACCACCAAGCATGGGGACACCGATCTGTTCACCCCTTGTTCATTACAGCATAGAATCATAGAATCATTAAGGTTGGAAAAGACCTCTAAGATCATCAAGTCCAACCGTCAACCCAACACCACCATGCCCACTAAACCATGTCCCTAAGCGCCTCATCTACACGTCTTTTAAATACTTCCAGGGATGGGGACTCCACCACTTCCCTGGGCAGCCTGTTCCAATGCTTAACCACTCTTTCAGTAAAGAAATTTTTCCTAATGTCCAATCTAAACCTCCCCTGGCGCAACTTGAGGCCATTTCCTCTTGTCCTATCGCTAGTTGCTTGGCAGAAGAGACCAACACCCACCTCGCTGCAACCTCCTTTCAGGTAGTTGTAGAGCGCGATAAGGTCTCCCCTSAGCCTCCTCTTCTCCAGACTAAACAGTCCCAGTTCCCTCAGCCGCTCCTCATAAGACTTGYTCTCCAGACCCTTCACCRGCTTCRTTGCCCTCCTCTGGACACGCTCCAGCACCTCAATGTCCTTCTTGTAGTGAGGGGCCCAAAACTGAACACAGCACTCAAGGTGGGGCCTCACCAGTGCCGAGTACAGGGGGACAATCACTTCCCTACTCCTGCTGGCCACGCTATTTCTGATACAGGCCAGGATGCCGTTGGCCTTCTTGGCCACCTGGGCACACTGCCGGCTCATGTTCAGCCGGCTGTCAACCAGCACCYCCAGGTCCTTTTCCGCCAGGCAGCTTTCCAGCCACTCTTCCCCCAGCCTGTAGCGTTGCATGGGGTTGTTGTGGCCCAAGTGCAGGACCCAGCACTTGGCCTTGTTGAACCTCATACAGCAGGATCCCTACTCACCCGCTTTCTTTCATGCTCCACCATGAAGTAACATGTGGTGGCTTGACATGTACAACCTCTGCCGGCCTCTTGGACAATGACCGTGGGTGGACATGGGCTGGACCTCAGCCAGCCCAGTGGGTGGGATGAACTGGGGAGTAGAGTCACTCCAGGGAGGGCCAGAACAGCTCTTTCACTAGCTCCAGCATCCAAAACTGGGCATTTTTACTGTTGGTAAAAAATAGCACTAGAACAAGAGTCAAGAAGATGGAAGTGTATTTACATTAAGGAGCTGATGGTCCTTTTTTTTTTTTTCATATGCACGGTGACTAACCTATTGACTCCTGGAAGAAAAATCTTACTGCAAAGAGGAAAAGTCAATGGTGCTAATTAGCAACAAAGTAGTTTAATTGAACAAAAATTCTAGGAGAATCTCTGAATATGCTGATTCTGGAGGGCAGAGTTACAGCCTTTAAATTCTAAGCCAATAAATGTATTAACTAAGAAAGAACCATGACAGAAATTGCGATAAAATTGATTAATTTATGGAACTTTTTGCCACAAAATGCAACTGAGATTACAATGTTAGTAAGATTTAAGAAACAGAAATTAGGCTACAGAAAAACTTCCAATGGGGTTAAAAAGAAAACTCATCTGTCAAGAGGTTGTTTTGTATCAACTACCAAAAAAATTCTTTCATGTTCTACTGAAGTAGCAGAGATATTTTTAGACTAGATAAATTACTGTTTTTATAAGCTCCGATACTATTCTGGTAAATAATATATCAATATCTGTGTTCCTAACTATAGTCCAAGAATGAAAAACATGTTGTTTTGCCATTTTGTAAAACACTCATTTTTTGTTTTTATGAGATAAAACGTGTTTATCAGCCCGATAGCAATCTTGACAGTAGAACCAAGTTTATGAGTGCACTCTGAATCACCATAAAATTTCTATTTACTGCTTTTCAAAATGATCTGGATTAATTCTCTTTTTTTTCCACTATCACCTAGTTTACTCAACCTAAAATGTTAAGTATGACAGAATTATAAACGGATTAAGAAGCTATCTGATTTTTGCTATGATTTCTGTTTGCCTGTATTTTCACTCAGGAATAATGTTCTGTGAGTTGTTGCAAAGCTGCTTTTCAGGGAAAAAAAAAGCATCTGTTCATGTCACAGCAACAAAATATAGGGAAAATTATATTCCTCATTCAACTGCAGGGCTCTATTCTCCTGACACAAGGAAAAAAGTGAGGAACTACTCCATACTTTGAGTTTGCTTTTTTAACTGAATGCATAGACTAAAAAAACATAATAATATAAATATTGTGTATAAATAACATAATAAACCCCAACAGTTCCAAAATACTGCTTTTCTGACTCATGACTTATGATTTTGATGCACATGCAAAATAAGTTTAAATTAATACGCAAGGCCTGATCCAAAACCTCTTTTAAGAAAACAGAAGTTGTTTTAAAAGCACAGTGCCTGGGGCTTTACTGAAAACAGGGGATACATACTGAATGTGACACACAACTCTACCTCAACCATACGCATTTAAGAAAAGGTAAGACATATGGCTAGGGATAAAGGGAAAACACCACAAAACTATACATATTCTTGATGTCCCACACACTTCATACCAAACTTATTTAGAATGCTGTTACTAAACATAAAAAAAAAATACAAAAGGGCTTTAAAGATTTGGACAGCAAGATAAGCACTCTTGGGAACTTTACTATTTTCAAACAGACTTTTTCTGATTGTGCATAGTATAAGAACTGTCTCATGCTGGCAACAGACTAACAGGAAAGAAATAGATGGGAAGTTACTGCTCCCTGCTCTGTTTACTTGAAATTTGCTACCAAAAATAGCTTATAGAAATGCTTCTTCATGCAAAAGTATTTATTTTACAAGCTCAGCAAACTATCTTGACGATTATGTAACAATCATCCACTTAATTCAAAATGTTTCCCTAATGCAGCACTCTGCCTAACAGGTGAACTGCTGTTACAACTGTTGAGGTTTTTTTTCTGTTCTATTCCAATGAACTGAACACAGTGAGGGGAAAACCGAAAACATCAGAACATTGCTTACCCATTTTTTCATAACAAAATACTGTATTTTAATAGATGAAGGAAGATATGTTTGCCCTGTTTAGGTTTCAGAGTCACAGGACAGCTGAGGTTGGAAGCGGCCTCTGGAGGTCATCTGGTCCAACCCCACTGCTCAAGCAGGGCCACCTAGAACCAGCTGCCCAGGACCACGTCCAGATGGCTTTTGAGTACCTCCAAGGATGAAGACTCCACAACCTCCCTGAGCAACCTGTGCCAGCACTCAGTGACCCTCACTGCAAAAAAAGCGTTTCCTGATGTTCAGAGGGAACCTCCTGTGTTTCAGTTTGTGCCCGTTGCCTCTGGTCCTGCCACTGGGCACCACTGAAGAGAGCCTGGCTCCGTCCTCTTTGCACCCTCCCTTCAGGTATTTATAGAATTGATGAGATCCCCCTGAGCCTTCTCTTCTCCAGGCTGAACAGTCCCAGCTCTCGCAGCCTCTCCTCATAGGAGAGGTGCTTGTGGCCCTTCATTGGACTCTGCCCAGTATGTCCTCGTATCTCTTGTACTGAGGAGCTGACTGGTCTGTAGTTCCCTGGGTCTTCCTCCTTAAGATTGCTCATAGAATACATAAACGCAGTATAAAAAATGGCTATAGAGTATACGAATGAAAACACTTTCCCCCTCTACTACTACTACGGTTACATCTGTGTGAATCCAAGACTTGCTAAAAACAGCCTGATTTTTTAAATGGTGATGAGAACTCTCTTTCACTAGGAAGTCACAAGATTTCAAATACGTCTACTAACAGAATCAGACTGGGAAAAATCTGTATCAGAAGTGCATCAGACTCAAAGAAAGAGGAAAACAGTAAGTCTCAACCCTTATTGTTCCAAGTCAAAAGTATATTCTTCTCACCTTTGTATTGCTACCCATACTATGAATAAATCAGTTACATTTAATAATGGTTTCTAAGGTTCAGACGCTAAGTCAGCTAACTAATGCTACAGTATTATTACACATCTATGGTGACTAAATAAGACTTTAACTTATCCGTAGCAGCTCCTTCAAAGGAAAAAGATACTCAACCTCCACATTACTTGGGGAGTCCTGGAGTCTATTTTCAATTCTAACAATGCCTTTTGTGTGACAGCAGTCAAGCTGCTTTATTCCATGGATCAGCCTCCTGACCTACAAAATGGAGAATTTACTTTCTTAAGTAAAGCAATCAGAGAAAACACAATATAGTTCCAAATACTTTTTTTTTATATTTAACTACATTAAACATGCTTAGCATCACTATGCTTAATTTTCCAAAATATATTTCAAATTTTCTAAAATATATTCCAAAGTACAACTCTTTCAGTATTTAGGATATTCTCATTTTAGCATCAGTGCTGGGTTTGAACAGGAAGAGCTATCCACTGTGGATGCCGGGTGGTGCGCAGAAAGCCCTTACAACCACATACTTCTGAGGAACTGTGTGGTTTAAGCAGCACCTAGTGGCTAAACTTACGGAGGCAGCCATTCCTATTTAGCTCTATTTTCTCTTACTAAATTTGGCATTTAGGAAGTAAGGGAAGAGGTTCATCCCATCACTTTTGGTAAACAAAATCCAAAGGTGTGTTTGCTTTAAAAAAATCTTTACGTATCATTACCTTTAATGGAAAACAAGAGGAAAAAGTGCTATGGACTACTAATCACACCCTAAAAACCAGAGCAGATTTATTACAGGTGAAAGACTGAAATATCTTCAACCAAGGAATGCAGGAATTAAGTTTCAACTGCATCTTGCAAGACAATTTGGTTTTTTTGACGCAAGATAATCTCATGCCTTTCCAGTAAGAGGAAGAATTGAGTGCTCACTCCACTTTTGTGGATGTTATTGTTATAAGATATAAAGGTATCTTGCACTACGACAACTTTAATGAATGCGGCACCCCGAGTCAGGTAAGTGACCAGCAAGCATATTCTTGTAGATCCTGAAGGAATGATTGAAGTTACTGTTCCTGGCTGCMTTTGGTAACACACTGTGCAACTACAGCACTGCAACAGGTTGTAYGAGTGCTACTAGACTGCTTCAGTGCAGCCAGCTAGATTAACATGTTAGCCTTTCAGCAGCGATTTAAGTTGTTCTAGCAAATACAGCCTTATGACTCTTCTCCTTTTTGGAAGGTTATGTTCTAATACATCATACTTGTAAACACACTAATTTAAGCGGTACAGTTCTCCTCCTTAAATGAAGGAAAATGCCTCACTTTACATTCATATCCAACAAAAGGAATAATCTCTACCTGAAAAACACTTTTCTGTTAGTAAATTGGTTCAATACATTTTTATTAGTTAATAATAGATTTTTGTAAGTTGAATCCTAATCAATATAGTCACAAAATATTTTCAAGAGCAGACCACAGCTAGACAAAAACATTCCAGGAAATAATTCTATCCTTTATGCAGCAGTGGAATTTTGAGCATACAAATGTAAGGGGAAATTAACACACGTGATTCTGCAAAAAGTAAACCACTATGCAAAGAGTTGTCTAAGAAAGTTTAAAAAGTTTCCCAAGGAACATCTCTAAATACAACTGACCTTCAAGATTTCCATAAAATTAAAAGACATGAGTTGATGTACCTGATGAAGGATAAATTGTGAATGCACTACATCTTCTATTGAAATAAAGAAAAACACATTTATCTGTTGATTCAAATAAGGGAAAACATCTTCAGSTTTTCAGCATTCAGTTAAAAATAAATTGCTGTAAGTTACTAAAAAAGGGCAGGGGGGTACAACTGGAAGTAAAAATCAACCTAGGCTGCAAATTCTAATACCTGCAGAAGCCACAGCAGGAATACATCACATTCCTGTGACCCACCTGTAATAAGATCACCGTGGTCCAAAGCAACTCTGACCTATTTGTTGGTCCAATTTATTTTTGTTTGTCCACAAGCCTTCTGCAATCAAACCAAGTCACTATAAAAGCAATCTTCTGCTTATGCCTCTAAGACTGACCTTTTGTATGCAAAGATGATGCAGGTTTACCATCAGCCTTTAGTGTTCTTCAGAAGCTGGAATGCCTATTTTCCAGTTGACAGTTAAAAATAAATGAACTTATCCAAGTACTCCAAGAGTCAGAAAGCCTTAGCAGAAGGAAAATCTACACTCTACAAACAAATCTCTACTTTCACCTGGCTTGTTTAGTACATCAGCGTCCACGGTACTTAAACCCCCTTCAGTCAAAATGCAAAATTGCCTTTATCCACCAGAAGGAGAGATACTGAAGAGAAATTGCCAGGAGCAAGAAGGTCAGTTATAACAGTGCCAGCATACTATAATGAACATTTTTTTAAAGGTAAATGGGCAAATCCAGACTTGTTTTCTGTTTGGGTTAAAGCAAGGGAAAATGTCAATAATTCATGTGCTGGTGAGTGACATATCTTCAAGGACAATTTCTGTCTAATGTGTAAGAACAGACAGACAGAACKTTCAAGTCGTATGTTGAAACTTGCACCATTACCCAGCTGTGGCAATGGTATACAGCACTCATAGTTTTACCTATTTTTTTCTAGGCCTAAGCAGCATGACTAACTGCTTATAAGATGGATTTTACATTGTACATCTTTATATTTCAATTTAATCAAGCTGTTTATTCTGTTAATTTCTCAAATTTGGACTCTAGTATCATTAAAAGAAAAACAAACAAAAAACTCCCTTAAGCAATGCTGCATTTTACCTTAAGGAGTTGCCATTTTTGAACATACACAGGTAAGATGCACCTTGAAAAAAAAACCCAACCATGTGATTCAGTACATCACTTAAATGAGTAACATGGTATCTCAAGAGGTGTCTCTTCCCCATTAGCCCTTACGCCACCATTACCCTCCTTCTCTCCCCAGGAGCACCTCAAACATCTCCTCTTTCCACCTCAATAATCCCCTTGCCTGATTCCCCCTACTTCTTCTGTGGGATTCAGCAGAAGCCATTTTATATATCAGTACCTTTTCCATGAGGAAAGCTAAAGGAATTGCACATAATATATGAGAAAATGTATCTTCTACTGCAGTATTTTCAACTGAAACGGTGTTTTAGTAACTCATCTGAAGGAACAAAAATGACATGAACAGCTTTTACTCCATTTTAAAAAGTTAATTAAGATTATAGTTTGCAATCGTAAACTTCAGTGTTTTAAAAAAAAAAAAAAACAGTGTGGATTCAGAGCTTCTGAAGCTACCGAAGACCATTAAGAACTGCCTAAGTGCCTATACACGGGTTATATCAATTTAAATCTTCTTTAAGGAAATTTGCTTCAAATGATGCAAATCTCTTTTAGGGCGTCAATCTGTCACATGGCCAGTTGTACAAGTTTTGCATGTGTCACATGGAAGCCATATCTAAACTAGGTACCACACATGGGTTTGACTTGCTCTCAGCTTTAAAAACAAATGGCTTCCACAAAGCCATTGCAAATTTGCATTAAAATGAGGCTAAGAACAATTCAATATTAGAATAGCATATTATTCATTACTATACCTAATGTAAAATATACACTGTTTTAAGAGCAGGGCTCTGAAACTCAAAGATTCCCCCCTTCTAGATAATTGCCTTGACCACAAAGCTACAGAATCTTACTCTCTCGCTGGTTTGGGTGGGTTTTTTTGTTGTTGTTGTTTTTTCTTTTTATTCTGAACTTTAATTCTTAAATGAGAAGTATTCTGCTGGATTGTGGAAAGATGAAGATTGATTGCTGAGAAAAATATAAAATGAGATCTACAAATTGCAGCACAAGTGCTCTGAACACTAGGAGCCACCGTGACYGACAGCTGGCAGCATGTTGGTGCGGGCGCCTAACTCCTCCTGACACAAGAAAGGGAACAGACATAGAAATTATCAATGTCACTTCGAATCTCGGAATCGCCTAACTTGTACACAATGTATGTAAAAGAACAACCACCTTATGGTTAACAGACTAAGACTGAAATTCAGGTACTTTTAAACACGAGTGCTGATGTTAATCAGAATATAAAAAGCCTGCTGAAGTCTTTATTAAACGTCACTAGATTTCAGTTAAACCTTAAGGTTTTTTCCTTCTTCTCTACAAGAAAAATATTTCTATGTATTATAATCCTGTTGCAGACAACCAAAATATCTTCTTGAGGGAAATTAATCTGAAGCTCTAATTTGTTACAATTTGTAGACAGCCCAAGGTGTCTAATCTTCCTGGAAATTAAATACTAAATGCAAATATTAAATTCTGCCTTCTTTTGGCCACAGACTTTTAGCGAGTGACATAGCTTGAAGGATTAACATGAAATATGAATTTCTGAATAATTTTAAAAGGACAGATTAATGTTTTGACAAGATTTTATTGTGAAACATTGGATTTAGAAAAGGTACAAAATGCCAACAGTCAGATGTGTGCCAGTACAGTATTTCAATAGTCTATACATGTGGACAGCTGAATAGCTTCACTGCAGAACGCGTATTTAGACATACTATCTAAAAGGGGGCCGCAATATTCACAGGCTTAAAATACATAAATAACTTGAGCCAAAATGGCCATTACTGGTCAATGCTAATCAACATCCGGAAACAGGCTAAAAAGCACAATACAGTACAACAATCTCCTCGCAGATCCACGTTTAAAGAACATCAGTTTATTATGTCAATAATCTACAGCTCCAGGACACTATTTTCAGGACTGGGATTCAGTTGGCTAGTTTACAACTTTAAAAAATTCATGTTAAAAATGAGATTATGGAAGAAAACCCACAGGTATTTAATTAGAACTAAACACTGTGAAGCCCCTAAAAATTTTTTGGACTGGGATTTATCAAGTCAATTACTTCTAATATAGAACTTCAGTTTGTTCCTTTAAAATGTCCTGACTGCAGCTTGAACAGATATTAAGTGATTTTAATTCAAACTTTTCAATTTGCTATGCATTTCTGTGTTTTAAAACAAATTTCACCAAACATGGGTTGCCATTCAACTGGAAAAAAAACATTATCAAAATACTAACTCTGAATTAATGAAAGTCATAAATTTGTATATTAAAAAAAAAAACAAAACATCCCCAAAGGATAGCAGCATTCTCTACCCTAGTTTAGCAAGTTTAAAGAAGAGCATTTATAAACATACAAAGTTGATTTTAGGGTATAAAAATACAGGTATACCATATGAAACAAGATAGCTTGATTTTCTTCAAATTATTCAGTAGTCTGTCACTGCTGGAACTTGTTTGAACTACTGAAAAGGCATTCATAGTTCAGTACATGGGTGGACAGCCAAGGAACTTTAGATTTTAGTTCTTTAATTAAAAGGTGTGTAGCTTATTCTACACAATTAAGCTTACTGAAATATAAGCAGTCACCCTGTTACCAATCCCTACCCAGAGCYGAACTAAACCTTTACTTACATAAGTCTACTTCAGTTTATGCTGATTCGTAACTCACCTTCCTGAACAGAGACCTTGGGGTATACTAAATTATGTTTAATAGAAATTTCTGAATATGACTAATGTCCATTAGGAGCAGAGCTAAACTTAAACTGATGTAATTTAGAATCAAAATCTACCCAAAACATTAAAACAACCCACCCTTTGACACCACATCCGCTCCCTTAATTAATTTCAAGACCATTAGTTTTGGCTACTCTTTTCTCATTGTGTATCTTTACTGGGGGATGAGAATCTTGCAATTCATTAAGAAGAATCTACAAATAAGTACATTAAATCAGACAATGGGGAATAATTTTTTTTAAAACTTTGAGTGTATATCACTAATTAAGGATGTAACATTGGGAGTACAACGTCTGCTATGGAATTCAAATTAGCGCTGTGCCAAATGGGAAAAATATCTAAACAAACCACTAAACTCCAGTGTGGCAAAAAACATTTCGTTTTTTGTTCAGGAAGTGTTTGGCATGAGCAGCACTAACAAAATTCTACACCTCACAGACACAAGCTACAAAGGTTACCTAAAGCCAATACTCACTGTCCATCAATTAGCTAGCTCTTAATGCTGCTTCAAGCACTGCACTAGCCACTTTGATCTTTGTTTCAGATTCCTCTGTACACACATTTATATTTACATAAAACATTTATTAAACATGATTTTAAAACATAAAAACCTTATGTACAAAATACCAACATTCCTATAAATAAACAGTTGGAGAAAGGCACTTGCAAGAAAAATCTACAGTAAATCTTACAAAAACCACACTGCCTCTGTTACTGTACAATAGATAATCTTTCAGTAAATCCCTATCACAAGAATGTAAAACACTAATTACTTGTTATAACTAAGAATATAACCGTTACAGTTGTATTTACATATACATATATGCCTTTTTTTAGTTTCGCTTGAGAGCACCATGATTTCCATTCTAAATTTGTATTTTGATACAAAGTAAAAGAACAGTTGCCAGAAACCACTGTTCAGTGTCACTGCAGATTCAAACTTTTGGCTGACATCAGTGTGTTTAAAAGACTCAGTTACTGCTTTGTAAAAAGTACACCTAGTTTGTTATTGCATGTTGTCCTTTTAGAGAGAGCACTGCTATGTTCTCTATGCAATTGTTTAATACTATTGCTGGCAAAAAGTTTCCAATATCAAAAAAATAAAAACATTCTTCAAGCCAGTTGAAGTATTTCATCTGAACAGTAACTAAAAAAAGCTGCATATTAATTATAAAAACGTGTAGGAAACATGCCAACTAATCTGGTGTGCAAAAATATTTTTTCCACTACACAGGATTTTAAGGGCTTCACAGAATTACTCAAATTTACATTGAGTAGCAAACCCCATGAATAACCAGTTCCTCAAGGAGATGTTAGTATACTCCCACTTTTATCAAACTTTTTACCCTTTGACAATGCTGCAACCTGTTTGAGCAGTTCTCTGTTTTTGGCCTGCAATACAGACAAAAAAAGTTTTATGAATTACTGAAACTTCTCAGATAGTAGCGTCATGCACTAATTTCCCATTGCATTTATGAAACAAATTCTCAAAATGTACATGCTGAGAATAGTCAAAGAAGGCAACGATCACTTTTCAAAGATTTGTATATGCTTTTTGATATGCATATTCCATCTTTAACAGAAAAGGTAACCACATTTCCTGTATTGCAAAATTCAGTATCTGAGGTATTGCACTGAGTATCTGTTCAGTCTGTGATTTACAAGGCAACTAATTCAGGCTTTCTTCCTGATAAAGTATGCTTTAACAAGAGACATTTAACTGTCAATTGTGTTAACGCTGAGTCCTTAAATCAGATCAATAGCACACTGACAAGTGATTAAATATCAGAGAACAGACACAAAAAATAACATAATCTTTGAGAAAGCATGTGAGGTAAGCCTCAACCTCTTAAAGTTAGAAAGCAATTCTAACAGTGAGTTTAATTCATATGGAGATTGTCTGTTGACTGCAGAACTGCTGTACAATGCATCCGAAGTTAGAGGTGGTAACGACCATTCAAGAACTTGGTACTATTTCATTGCTGTGAGTGAACAGCCTGAATACATAATTCCATCTGAAATATTTCTCAAGTATTGATAAGCAATTACTCACCTGCAACTGTTCCACAGTTTCCTTGTGAGCTTTCTCCATACTGTTCATCTTTGTCCTCAAGTTAGACTCCTGGTACTGGAAGTCTGCCTTCAGTTCTGTCAACTGAAAACACAAATTCGATGAAGACTCCTTGGACTGCCACAGTATACATCTTCTAGTCAATCTGTGAAATCTTTAYGGAAGCCTCAGGAATCTCAGGAAACACTGTATTTGTTTACTATTGTAGTATTGACAGCTCAGCACTTGAGAAGTAGCTTGAAAAGTAAGTATGTCTATTTTATGTGAAGAAAACAACTGTACTTATATAACTATATTGTTTGCTCAGGATTTGGTATAAAGAAGGTTAATCCTCCACAAAAAAAATCCAAATACAAGAATAATGATTTATAATCTTAGCTGTTCTTTCAGCTGTGAGATATTTATCACAATCTTCAGTTATGTCTCTTCAGTTATATGGTATGGTAGCACATGAAAAATCTTCCATACAAAGACAACAGAAAGGATTCCTTTGTGTCCTTTTATGCTACAATTTGTCCTAAACATAAGCATACATTCCAGGGTTTCACTGCTTCTCGATCCACAATAGTGAATTAAACTGTGTTATTAGAAATGTGTAATTAAAATGACTCAACTTACAATTTAATTCTGAGTGTATGGTGTAGTACTGCTGCCACTGGGTCTCTCCTGAGACAGGCAGAGATCCAGATATACACTATGTATGTCCAGAGACATACACTAAGGCAGGTGTTTCTAAATTGTGATATATGCTTCTATCCAAGCAGCTGAATGCTTCTTCTGGAAGCATGTGCAGCTGGGTGAACTACTAACAGTTTGTTGTCTATGGACCCAGAAGTTTTAGGAACCACTTCTTTAAAAATTTAGTTCCTCAAAGCATCCCAGATTCACCTGGTTATTTTGAACCTCCCTGGTCAATTTGGATTTATCAGGAAATGAAGCCTCTTTGCTAGCAAAGAAACCAGCTACAAAAAACCAGAGCATACATTCCCAAAATGACTACCAAGACTGCTATTACCAACCTGAGTATGCATCAAATCACATGTAGTGAAACAAGGTATTCAAAAGAACTGCCAATCAAATGGTCCTAAATAAAGTGCAGGTATCTTGATACAAGGATATATACCTCTATGTACACAGACTGCTGCTCAAGGTCTGTACTTATGGCTGTTGTAAATTTCAGGGGATGCAGTACAAAACCACATACCACAAACTAAATATCAAAAAAACTAGTGGTAGTATTGCCCCATAGTAAAGTACGCAGCTAGATGAGCAAACACACTACCTGTGAACATTCAGCAAATTGTGGTCCCTTCATAATGATCAAGTCTCAGGGCCCCACGGTAATGTCTTGGTGTCTCACTAACATTTTGTCCAGAAAGCGAAACAAGGCTAGTATGGCAAACAATAACCACTGGTAATGACATGGCTGAGATCTTGACTCATAAAAAAAATGATGAATGAGGTTTGTCTGTAAAGCTGCTGTGCCGAGTTGTTTTTGTTGCCATACGTTATACATTTCAGAGGTTTTTCTTTTGGAGCGCTCCAAACTGTTCAAATGCTGTCCCTACACAAATCTTGGGACAAGATCTTAACAGGAATCTCCCACAGGTCTGGCTCAGGCTTTTATCCCAGCACATGTCTTTACATTTACTATCTCACAGTCAAAAAAAATCTGCAGCGCATTCATTTGTTGTAAATTTTTCAGCTATGCAAACATTGTATGATGTGTTCAGCTTCCCCCCCCCCCGGCAGCTGAAGAACGTAAGTGACATTCTGAGAGTGAGTAATTCATGCCTGAAGGAGTCTTTAAGTTCAAAGAACTCTGAGGTCAAATAAATAGTTTTAGCAGTAGGGATATTAAAATTATTAGATGCTCTCCCTGTGGAAACAGCACAAAACAAGTTACTACAGTTGTTACGCAGAAGTAGGTGACATTTCCTTACCTAACCCTTTTGTTAGCTTTGCCCAGTAGATCAAATATAAAAAGAGATAAGTGAATTTCCTACTGACTCATGATCTTCTACTGGCTTTATAAGAGAGAGATCAGGGCCTTAATGTCTGTCCTTTGAAGAAAATACCTAAAGAGAATCCATGACAGACTGTTCAGCTCTTTCACACTAACCACTTAAAGGCTTGAAATAGCAAGTACTTCCAACACTAGGTAATTATAACAGTGATATAAACGGAAAAAGGTTCAATATCCTTTACAGAACACATTTACGTGTAGAAATGAAGATACTGAACTATGGTTTAAAAGTGGAAGCATTTTCCTTTCAGGATCAATGAGCCTTTCTTAACCATCAATGTTTTGATAGGCCACCACGCATCTATCATCAAAATTTTACTTGAAAATATAGTAAATTTATTTTTAATACAATTCCATAACCTACTCAATCCTGAACAGACATTCTAGAGCCACCGCTACAGACAGTGTCTTAAAAGCATCTAGTTAATCAGATGGCAGAGAAATAAGCTCTAATAAAGGCAGAGCAAAGTACATATCTGTAGTTATTCCTCTTTTCTTATTAGTCATTAGGTTGTTTGAAGCGTGAATCTCTTGTATGAGTTTCACTGCAGCCATTTGGGCCTGACTGTTTCGCTTAACTTTTGTTGACTGCCAGCCATCTAATTCAAGCTTTTCTTCTAGTCTTTGACCATCCACAAAGACTTGATAACATACACTACACATATGCTACCAGTCTTTTAAAATCAAAAAACTTAATTTTCATACACTGTACATGTAAATTTGGACACCAACCAATTATGGCTATAGTTGCTTTAGTTTAAAACTAAACAAAAATTATGCTAAACTCAGAATGGTTACTACTCTTAAACCTCCTCTTATCTTGTGTGCCCATCAGCCTATGTAGGTATCCGGGATCTTTGACATGACTCAGTTTAGAATACTTAAAATATACAAACCACTGTCTGGCATTTTATCCGTCACCTGTGGCACGCAGCCTGAGTAACAGTGAACCAGATGGCTAGCTTCTAGATGGCTGAAGTGAGGTAAGATGATTTCCTCCTTGACTTAGAGCCAAAATATATTCATGATACAAAAGTCCCAAACTTGTCCTTTAAATGGTAAGATCTGATTAGTTGCTATATAARAAAAAAAAAAAAAAAATGTATCTGATTGTTGTTTTATCTCACCATTTTGACATTGTTAGGAGTCTACAAAATAGAAAACAAAATGATAAAGTTCTTATTAAGCAGGTGCAACTTTTACCTTTTTATCTTTTTCTAAAATAGTCTGATCTCTTTGCTGCAGAAGACGTTTAAGTGACATTACTTCTTCTTTCAGCTGACTTATGAGGACAAAGTTGTCAGTTCCTCCACTGTCTGCTGACTGATTTATAGAGCTACTAAAAATAAAAAACAATAGTTACTTACGACATCAATAGAAAAAAACAGTAYGTTTTTTTAAATTTCAAATTGGATAATTAATAATTCCACAAACATCCTTAAGGACTAATGCAAAAAAAGTATGTACCTGACAGAAATGGATGCAACTGGCAAATTACCTTACTAATGGCACACATTACAAACACCTGCAGAAATATAATTAAGTATTAGCTTTGAGGGGGACAAATACCTTTTGACTGAAGCAGCCACTTTTATTTTTATTCCAACTGTTTGGCCAGAGACAGAATAAAGATTCAGTCTCACACATTAAGGTCCAAAAGACTTCTCTAGATACTAGGTCAGCTTAAAGCAGTAGGTTCAACCCTGCATCTAAGCAACAAAACACCAATGTCGGGGAATACTGTTTCATTCATAACTGTTGCCTCGTACATAAGCTTTATTTAATTTTCCCCAAACAGCTTAAAAGCAGGAAAAGAGTGCCAGTTTTCTGCTAATAAAGTCATTTAGTTGACTGACAGCACTCAGATGCTACCCAATAATCTGTCTGTCTGGACAATAGTTTCACCTCCCTCATTCTTCAGACCAAAAAAAAATGAAAAGRAGCAACTGGCCACAAATCAGTGCTCTACTTGGTTGAAATGGCTCAGCTTTACAAAAATATAACTTTACCTATCTCCATTTGATGGCTTGGATTCCAGTTTGGGTTTTTTCTTTGGAGTTTCATTCTGAATAGCTGCAGAGGATTTATGGCTGAAATCAAACAAAATGTAAACCTAAAGCCTCATACTATATAACTCTCTAATATCACCATTTGGTACATGTAAAATAACTAACTCATGCTCCTAGCTGGAATGCTAGAGACTAGCCAGAAATGCAAGAAAAAAAATCCTTTAAATGAAAACTGCAAGATAAATTACAAGGAAATTAATAAATAATATCATATTTACCTCTGTTTCCATAGTCCCTGATCTTGTTCTGGACTCAGACTGCTGATTCTGAAATATGTGAAATGTACTTGGTAACTGACCAAACATGCCATTATTTCTAAGTTTATGTGAATAGTATCTGTACTTGAGAAAAATCCACCCCCCCCCCCTTTTTTTTTTAATAAAGAAAGTTAACAATTACGAATTTTCAGCTGGACAGTCATATTATCTGTCATATTCGTGACCACTCTTTACTATGTCAGGATGATATAAAATATTTCTTGGCTAAATGTTTATGCTATTGTAAGACACAAGGGGTAGACTTCAAGACTGATTGCTAAACCTTTTTGCTGGTCCCTCCCTATTTTTGTGAACTTTATATCGCTAATCTTGTAGTCAGCAAGCTGGTCTAAAGCAGCATTCCTGGGATTCCCATACTACCATATGAACATTGCCTGAAGTGGGACTTATGTGGCGGCGTAAGAGCAAAGTTAAGTTTTGGATCCTGGAAAATAACTGCTTCTCAGGTCTAAACATTTGTTTTCAGTAATTTCAAAAGCAACTAATAAGCACCATTGATACAGGAATGGTAGAATGCAGAAGATTGCACTGAATGAAATAGTTCAATGAATCTGTATTTCTACCTCACTGTCTCTATTGTCTCATCTTAACAATAACTGAAATGGACAGGGAAAAAAGAGTCGTATTTATTGGACCAGAAGCAATGGACCCATGGCAGCCTATAGAAGAAAAGGCACCAAACCAGGAACATTGTGATCTGTATATAGATATGCTTACTTTTATAACTCTTGAGTATATTAGAAGCTCTATTCTGTAGTAAAGAGCTAACTTTTTTTTATTTCATCCTTACTATATCTCTGCCACATGCATTAAATTAGATTTAGCTTGTTGTAACTCAATTTTCAGCAGAGATTTGAAAGAACAGGAACAGTACAATAACTCTCTGCATGACAAGAATAATTTTTTTTTTCAAATTCCTAAAAAAAAAAAAAAAAAAAAAAGAAAAAAAATCTCATTTTTCTCTTTTTTTCAGTGAAAGTATGTGCATTTCTCTTCTCCTCATTCCCAATATCATTGCAGCTTATTTTGCTTCTGTCTTTAAGTCACGCTTAGTCAGGCCAGTTTCAGTCCAAATGGAAAATTATAAGCACTAGAAAAGCGAAGCTTAGAATGAAAGTGTTGCGTGTCTTGGGTCAGGGTCATTACCACTGCAGCCATAGTATTTACTATCGAACACAAAAATAGAATAAGTAGTTCTGAAGTTACGCTGCCATAAGCCTACCAATGAAAATAAGAATCATGACTGCTATTATACTGGCATAGAAACCAAATCAATTCTGGGATTTATGACTAAATAAACTGGGTACATACGTTAAGGTTGGTACACTGCGTATGCCATGGCCAGAGATGGCATGCTGAGGAAAGTTGCAGAAGATGGGACAAAACTGTGTGAAATGTTATCAGAGTGCCAGTAACTGAACTGACAGTGTTATTTTTCTATGTCTGTATCACAGCCACTCACAAACTGCCTATTCCAGCAAGATTTGATTATAAAAACTAGCAAAGAGATACAAACTGGTCCTAGACTGAGGGTGATCCCACACCGTTGCTCCTCCATTTAACTGCAAGTATGTGCGCACAAACAAGTCAGGATGAAGTAAGTTAGGGTGGGGATTCTGAGCGAAGTAGCTGTTCTGTGCTCACTGCTAATACAGAGCTTTTAACCCATGGTAAATGCATGTAAAATAGCAGTTATCACACAGCAGTTACTGCTTAGAAAGCCAAAGTCAAGTTTATCCCTAAGTAACTTGTTTCTGTAGCCATTCTGCGGGTTTCTTTTCTAGACTTGCTACCAATTTTAACATTGACTCGTGTGATGATCACCAAGAATTTCTGCTTTTTGCTGACCTCCCTTCATCCAAACTGTTAAGAATACAAGGATTTTGACAGACCATGAAAGAACAACATTCTGCTACTGCTTTTGATGCCATGTTTTAAACAGCATTTCTTAGTTCCTTTGATTTGATCTCAGTACTAACAGAACACAGAAGAGGAAGAGGTACCAACAGCTACTTCAATTTTTTAAATACTTACTTATGATGACTGCTGCTGTGACGATGGTGATGGTGGTGATGGTGGTGGTGTTTTGAATGATGCTGGTCTTTCTCAGTAAGAGATGAAGATGAGGAGTTAGAATGTGAAGATCCTAGGCTCTTCCTCTGTTCTTTTGTCTTCTGTAGCACTCTCTTGTAGGACAGTGTGCAGAGCCAACACAACAACTTTCCATCAACCTTTTGAGAAATAATTCATAGCAGGGTTTTTTTCCAAGTATACTTGCACTAGAAAGATGTACTTCAATATTTGCAAGAAAAATTTGTTTCACTTCATCTGTTATCTTTAGGAAAAATCCAGACATCTCTTTGGTATGAAACAGCAGTACCACATCTCCAACGTATGCACGTTATCTTTTAGTAAAGTGAATCTTATTCCATTTCTTTTTGTCATTTAAAGTTACGCTAGAAAGCAGTCTTAGCAAATGTTGGACTCGCTCTATATCACAGAAGTGACAGTAACTTTTTAAAGGGACAAATCATTTTTAGTTTAGACACCATGTACCCTCTCTCAACCCATCGTATTCCAGGCAGAATCAAGATGTCCAGCCAACGTGTTACTTGTACCAAGTAAATTCTTCTGTAAAAACAGCATTATTCTTGGGTTCAGGCAAGAGGCTTTTGAGGTCATTTCCTCAGCACCTTCTGGAATGAGAAAGTGGCACTCACCAAAGCTATTTAAGAAAACAGAACACAAAGGGCTGCTCAGAGCAGTCTACCTCTCTGGTGCTGTACTTCAAGGCAAGGCAGGCAAATCAGAAGAGGTAAAGTGACAGATTCAAGTTACGGACATACATAAGATCCAAYGGATGGGAAAATAAAAATAATTTAAAAAAATATCAAAGCACCAGGAACTGTTCAGCTGCTTAAGCTCTGTTCCCCAGCTACGACTGTCAGCTTATGCTTAAGCTTATTTTTAAAGACAGTGATTTAATTTAACATAAGTTAGCTCAGTAGCTAACATAACAATTGCTAGTTGTGAAATTTAATTCAAATATTGTAAAGCACAGCACAGCAACTTTAATCTAATATTAGTGAAATTAAGATACATTCCTGTTAATCTTTCTCTTATGAAGGAGGAAAGTTGTCTGTTGCCAGCCTAAGCCATTACAGCTGTGGAACAAAGCCTACCTTCCTTCTTCCCTCCTCTTTTCGATCAAAAGCACACTGCTGTTTGCACTGTTCACATGTCTGCGGTGGGCCRTACTTCTTCTCCGAGTTGGTGCAACGCTGACATTTTGTGCCAATAAATGCTGCAATAATGTTACAATACTGACAAGGCTTGGGCTGAAAAACAGTAAGTTGAACTGAAGTTAATACATTTACAGTTTCTGTAATGAACACAGGTATTTCAAATCACACAATGACGCATCTGAACTACTAGGGCTTCATATAACCTATCTTAAAGAACCTTTTTCCTACCATTTCTATCTTCAGCACTAAACTTTTCCCCTAAAATGATGCTCCTTCAATGATCAAAAACAGTCTGGACTTTCCATGAAAACCCAGGTACATATTCAATGAAAGAAACACATACAGTGTGATTGCTCACCTCTACACCTGCCTTTTTTTTTTTTTTTTTTTTTTTTTTTTTTTTTTTATTTTTTTTTTTTTTTTTTTTTTTTTTTAAATATGATGACATTTTCTCTCTGTTTTACTACATTACTAAAGAAATTACTTAAAAAACTTTAAAAGAAGAGTAATCAAGTCATTTTTTAGACTGGAAGTTTCTGAAAACATCCCTCTCCCTTGCACTACTCAGGGACTTGATAACCCTACAGCTCCAAGATTAGTATCCTGATCCCTGCTATTCTGCAGGAAACTAAAAAAAAAAAAAAAAACAACCTACTTAAGATACCACCAGGTCAGGTTATCAGCTTTTATATCACACACTCAACTAGAATAACACGCTGCTGGAAAACAAAACTGCTGTCAGTTTTCATAGGTTAGAAATGGCTGATCATCTTCAATGCAGTTCCGTTTTTTGATGAACTACTGATAAAAAACATTGTTGGATCTGTCTTGCACTTCATTTTGCTACATTTTAAGCTTTTGAAAGAATGCTCTTTGTTCAGTTTACATTCACATTCACAAAATGCCTGACTACATACCAAGAGCTGTTATGTTTCTCAAATAAGCTGAATTTAATCTAATATGGTTTATGTCAAGTATATAGAAGTTATGCACTTTTGTTTCACAACAAGATTATCTTGATACCTCCTCTAAACTAGTATCTGCAGGGCGCTCAGATATGATGTGTGTATTCATATATTAAAAAATTAATTCTTCTAACAGAACTGAAGCTGAAATTCAAGATGAGAAAATGCAAAGTAACATGAATACAGCTAATACTCATAAAATCTTTTCTACTTAATAGCTTAACACGATTAACATGCATTTAAAATTTTTAAGACTTACATAATATAAAGTATGTGGTATTATTAGATTTTCACATTTACCACTCATTAAAAACACAGACAGCTAACGGTCTTTCTGCCATCAAGTGTGCGTTTATGAGAATATGCGAAGAATAACTTTACATGCATAAAGTGAAATAATATTGGTTTTGCTACGAATAGCTATATTGCAGTTTTTCRTAACTGTTAAGCTACATATAACCACAATGGATTTCAATTTGGAAAAAGAAACGGTAAGCCACGAAGGAAATCAAGAGCTGCCAGTAATTTTCATCACCTTTCTGAAAGGTAGTTGTCTTCTTTTTTCCCAAAAGAAAATAAGAAGTTTAGTTGCAAGAGAACTTTTTTAAATTTAAAACATGAATGAATTTAACTTGAATATTTAGAACTAAGAACCTACTCACCGTTCCAAACTGCTTCACGTTTTGGGCACATTTCTTGCATATCGTATTAGTTTTGCTAAAGATAAAATTGCATAATGTTGAATTCAGCGACAAACACACACCTTGAAATTCTTTCCCATGCAATTACCGGAAAACACACATGCAAACACACGCTGTGGTAAGCAGTTAACGCAAGTGAACAAATCTAWCATTGTACTGGGTTTATGCGACACGCTCGTGTTGCTAGAGCAGGCAGGCAGGTTATTTTACTGCGGCTCTGCCCTCTTTAGTATCTCCCTCGGTGTGGATTTCTGCCGTTACAAACGGTCGTGCCGGTGGAACAGCCGCTCCTTCGCGGGTCCACCGACCGCTGGACTTCAGCAGGTCACGAAACCCTCCCGTACCTCTCCTGCTGAAACTCCGACCGGCAGTAAGTGCATTTCACGATGGGGTGGGCGATCCGACACTCCTGAGGAGAGAAAGGCGACGTTACTCCCCTTCGCCAGAGCCACGAAACCCTCAAACCGACCTCACCCGGCGCTCGGCGGCCGGTGCCCCACCGGGCGCTGCCCGAGGGGCGTCCCGCCGGGCTGGCGGCTGCCTCCCTGCGCCAGGGCCGATGCCGCCCTCCTCCTCCCCGGGAGGCCAGGGCTGCGGGAGCCCCGGCCCTGGCGAGGGGGGCCCGTCCCGGCGAGCGCTGCCCCGCGCCTCAGCCCCCCGCGCCTCGCCCCGGCGCCGCCGCACCTTGCACAGCTGCTGGCCCTGGGAGAGCTCCTCGAAGGGGTACCGCTGGTTGCACTTGGTGCAGGCATAAAGAGCCGGGGCGGCCGCCGCGGCCGCCGCCGCCATCCGCGCCGCGGGCGGCGGGGCGGACACGGGCGGGCCGAGGGAGGGGAAGAGGGAGGTGCCGGGGCGAGGGCCGGAGCGGCCGCCTGGGCCGCCGCCGAGGAGCCGCCCCCGCCTCCCGCCGCCGCCGCCGCCGCGCCTGGGGAGCGCGCCCCGCCGCCGCCCTAGGCCCCGCGCAGAGCCCGCGCCGCCGAGCCGCGTCCCCCTTGTGTCGGTGTCGGCATCGGCGTCACCCCGCGCCCCCCGCCCTTCCCTCCGCCCCGGGCTCGGGCTCCGGCGGCAGCCAATCACCGCCTCGCGCCAAACCTGCCTTCAAAACTCGCCGCCCAATCGCCGCCCCCGCAGCCCCCGYCGCCGCCAATCCCGCCGCGGGCGCCCTGCCCTGCGCTGGGCGCCGATTGGATGGCCTCGCGGCCGCGGCGCTGATTGGGCCGCCCCGGGCGACTTCTGCTTCCCGATTGGTTGAAGTGCGGGGGCTCACTTTGACAAAGACCATCCTCTTCCGCCGCCTGCTCTCCGCGCGTGCGCGGCAGGCGCTCTGTGCCGCACACGAATCCCGCGGCCGCTCGCTGCGGCCGCTCGCTCCTCCCGCACGCCTCCTCCCCGCTCAAGCGATTGGCCGCAGGAGGCCGCGCCGCCTCTGTTGACTTGTCCCCTTCGATTGGCTGAGAAGCGCCCTTCTTCTTATTTTATTGGGTAGCTCACGTGTCACTCAAATCTGTGTCTATGACGGGCGCTCGTACCCCTTCGGGGTGGGGCTTACTCCCCGCTCCTCCCTTTCCATTGGCACGCTGGGGTGTCAGTCAAGTGGGCCTTGATCGGCGCGAAAGGCGCCGCCGCCGCCGCACGGGAGTCGCGCCTTAAAGGGACATGCACTAGTACGCCGCCCCCCGCGGACATGGCGGCGGCGGCGGCGCGCGGTCATCAGCGCACGGTGAGGCTCGGCGGCCGCCTCTGAGGGGGCGGCGGCTGAGGGGGGAGCCTGCCCGGGCCCCGCGGCGCGGCGCCGGGGCCGCCCCGAGGGTGAGGGCCGACGGAGCCTCCTCAGGCGTGCGGCGCTGCGCCGGCGGTCCCTGCGGCCGGGAAGGGGGAGGCGGGCCCGGGGCCTTCGCCCGCGCCTCGTCGCACCGGAGCCGCGGCGAGGGGAAGGGCGGGCAATCCGACCGCCGGGGGCTTGGGCGGGAGCGGGGCCGCGGCGGGCTCTGGGGCAGCGGCCGGGCGGTGCGGGGCCGGCGGCCTGCCCACCCCCGGCGTGCCGGGAACAACGTGGACGGTGAAAGCTGTCTTGTCTTTTAAATGCAGTGTATGTATATTAAAACCCGTCATCTATGCACACGTGTTTTATAAAAGCGACAGAAAAGGAGAAGGATGCTCTGCTATTTAAACCAGCCCTCTTACTGTCCCCGTGCCAGCGTCTGGAGAGCATATTTGTAAGGGAACGGGAATAAAATGTTGTAATTCGGGTTATTTTCAGAAATAATTTGGGGCCATGGCTTTGAAAACGCCTATTCCAAAGCCAGAAGAGGCTCGGTTAAACACTTGACGGTGCAGTTGCAGGTCAGTTACGCTAGCACAGCAAGCTGCTGCTTCCCATTGGAGAGCGGGTCATGGATTTAGCGTCTGCGCCTTTCCATTTGTAAGGTGAAAACGTTACCTTAAACCTCAGTATAACTTTGGTATATACCCGTATCCTTAGCGTGTGTGTGAGCACCTGGCTGATTTGGAGGTAACGTGTCGGTGATTGCCGGCGGGGGACTGGAATTTCCTCATCCACCTTCCTCTCAAGGTGCTGGGCGTAGAGAAGCAACGGGACCCGTGTGTCTGCTTGTGGCAGATGAAATGAAGAAACGGAGGCTTGGCTGGAGCAGGCACAGCAGGCTGTGCTGAGCTGGGTGGATGGAGGCTGCCTGCCTCCACCCGATCGCTGCCTGAAACAGAAGTTCCCAGTTGGGTTTCTTGTTTGACATTTTGGCTTGACGTTTGTAGCTCTCTGAAGTCAAGTGGTTTTTTTGGTTGCTTTTTTTTCTTTGTAAGTGGCCGTGTCTTATGTCATACTTTGGAGGAGTAGAGATAGCGGAAAGGGTGCAGAATGATGGTGTGCAAGATATGTCTCATGAGGATTCATGGTTTGGGGTCCCAATAGCTGCTTGGTGAGCACCCAGCTCGGTGTTCTCTGTTGTGTGTTTCCTTCTCTTCTGCGCTGTGGTCCCATATTTACACCTGCACCAGCAAGAGTGGTGACAGAGTGATTTGAGGACTCCTATATCTTTCCTGACTGGTATTTTTTCTAGCATGCATAGAGAAGGATGTCAGAAAACTAGTTTTATTCTTAAGTAGATGAGTATAGGCTGTTTAATTAATTTAGTTAGTAAAACAAAACTTTTAGGAAAAAAGCTGCCCACTGAAGACTTTTTGTATGTGTTGAAAAAAAAGGAAAAAAGCTAACTTTACACTTTCTGAACTTTGAAAATAGTTGCTTTTAATACATCTGGCACACTACAGCAGAAACTTAACAAAAAAATACTGTATTGTGCCAACATCTTTTTTTCCCTATTTGACGTAATGGCTTGACTAAGCTAACTTCTTAATGTCTGCTTTTAACTAGAGATGTTATTTAAATTTAGAGCACTCCTGACTCAGTTCTGTATCAGGCAGGCGCAGACAGCACTTAGGTTGGCCCCTGAGTGATAAGGGGCTGTTCTTCCTTCCCCACTCTCCCAGTAATGCAGTGCTGAGGGACAAGGGCAGGCTGCTAATTGAGATTGTCCCTCCAAAATGGCTATTTTGAGAGTTTCAATAGCTGGGTACTTGGATATTTTATGCTCAGTGAACTCAATACCTGGTTATTCTAGTTTTTTCCCAGTCTCTAGATAATTTTCCCCTATTTCAGCTTTTTTTTTTTTTTTTTTTTTTTTTTT
>JAYKAV010001610.1:920533-1040533 GCA_035582835.1 Phoebastria nigripes
ACACAGGTTGCTTGGTTTGAAAAGTGTATTTCTGCCCCAAGTTGCTGATTCTTATTTTAAAACTTTCCATATGAGGTTATGTCTTTTTTTTTTTGCCCCCCCCCCCCCACTGTATTTAGTCTTTGGGAGCTTCAGGAGGTCACTGCATGCTACTGGTGTGCTCAGCTATTGCTGCTCTGTGTTTTTAATGTTCCCTTTTGCCTGCTGGAGTAGGCAGGCGATATGCAATGGTAGCAGCGATGCATTTTGGAAGGTAATGTCCTCAGACCTGTGAAGGTTAAATGTGCTCAGCTCGCTAGCGTTACATAATGCTGGTGCGCTTAGCTCCTTGTGGGACTGCTAAGCTGCTTCCTTTACTGTTACGAGGCTTTAGTGTGGCTTAAGGAGGGAAAGGCTATAGGGAGTACCCTGAATGAGGGGAGAAGATGTAGTTAGCAAATGTGGCCTAGCTGAGATTCAGAACAAATATATAGAGTTCCCTGATTTTCATATGTTTTTTTTTTATGTTTCAGGATTTTCGTGAGCATCGTGGCATGATGCTCCCCGTGAGAATTTCCAAGAGCAGAAACAGAGTTAAATAATTTTTAATGACTTGAGAAAAATCAAGGAGAAGAGCAGAGAATTGGTGTGATATTTGAGTCTGAGATTTGTGATGGGAAATTCCTTGATGCTGTTTCATAAACTTTCTCACATTTTTCACTCAGGTTATTTAGAAGTTGCTATTTGTGAAACGGAATATAAACCCACCTTCTGCTTAAACATATAAGGAAAATACACTTGGTAGCAAGTGATTATTTAGACTGAAGCAAAGAACGATTGCTTATACAACAGACAATATTTCGGCACAATTTTTGCAGTATTTACTTCAAGCAGATATCTGTAGTGACTATTACACTATTCAAATTAGTGCCTGTACCCTGCATTCAGGTGAAATTTAGAAGACACACAACTAATCGAAAGCCTGTATTTGTTTTGCTTTGTGTAACGTGGTGTTCAAGTGTTTGAGTATGCTAGCTTTTTCTTTCAGTTAGTCTGCTGTTGGCTAGAAAAATGTTACTTATGCCAGTAAAAACAACCAAAAAAAAATCCTGTAGTCTGGGTTTTTTATGTAGTTATTTTTAATTCACAGACAAGATTTTACAGGTGAAACATAAAGACATCTAGGAAAATTGTGATGCTGGCAGCCCTGCTTTGATTTCAAACTGATTCCCCCTTTTCTTTTGACTGTTTCGTGGGATACCTTTGGTTTGAATCAATAGCAGATCGTATATTGATATTTGAATAGTTACTGTCATTTGGGTTGCTGAGGCTTACGTTGCTGCTGTTATTCTATTGCCCACTGGACGAAGTACCGTGTTTTGCTCGGTTCATTTTTACTTCATTATTTGGTCTTATTATTCTGGTTCATCAATACAATATCCTGTAACGCTGGTGGTATTTTTGCAGGAGTGAGGTTTAGGTCTTTATGTTAGCACCTAACAGGCTTTCATTCGGTTTTAAATTCACACGTTCTAGTTAGACCAGTATGGCTGCTGAGCATAAAACTGTGTGTATATGTATGCATACAAAAACCTGTTCAAAATATTTTTATTAATATATTCTTAGTTAGGGATTAGTGTTTTAATTGGCTTTCTGTGGCAGCAAAAGTTCTTGTGCAAATGCAGTTATTCCAAGAAAAGCAATTATGTTGTGTAGGAAAATAAAATGTTATAAACACAAACTGCAAAACATTCATAAAACTGTGCTTAGAAACACTGATTGATATATTCAGAGTACTTAGGGTCCTAATTTTCTTGTCCACAATGAATCACTTCATTTATAAGAGGAAATTAGCTGTGTATAGGCTTTAAATAACTTACAAATTTTCTTAATTTTTTTCCCTGTATTATTTTTCTTCCTCATAATGCATTTTGGGCCGTTGTCTAATTTGCTGTGAGATACTTACATAAATACTTTCTGTATTTTAATTTAGGTTGTGATATGCTCCCAATAATTGGTATTTGCAAAAGCTTAAAAACCCCCTGCCAAGATCAGCAATTGCTCAGTTGACATATTAGTGAAGTAAATGCTCTGTGGAAAGCTGTAGGAGCATTGCATCTGCCTGCAGCCCACTCCTCTCTTAGGTTACCTTCAAATTCTGTTACTGAAATGTTTAGTGGTGGGTACAGGTGACAGAAATTGCTCTTGCATGTTAAAAATAACCATTCATATTTTATTTAATTCATATACACAAATCAGAAAGCTTAGGCCAGGTAGCCAGTTTTTGAGTTAAAACCATAAACACAGTACACTAAGTGCCGTGGACCTTTTGCTTAGAAGAATCTTGTTGGAAAGCACATGGTTTAATGGTATCCCGACTGCATAGTGTGTTCCCAGCTAGGTGGTCCCCTCTGGTCATTGCAACATCCAAAACACCAAACGTTTGGAAAGTTGATGTAGATTGCTGGGAAATCCATGGTCTCTGTGGCTGTGTTTTTGAGAACAGTCTCAAGCTGATCTAACAGCACATTGCTGCTCAGAGGCAGAGGTACCTTCCTGGCTGTGATCTGCTGCTGCTTTTCTTGTGCTGATACCACTAATCAGGTGTAGCATAAAGTCACCTAGGTGTGTCTGCTGGTGAGGTGCAATCTATTCATGGAAGGATAGGAAGGATGAATTGAAGCCAGTGGAAAAGAGTGGTTGGGACTATGCAGCTGGGAGGGTGAGATGAGGAGAGAGCATGTCCTCTGCCCCATCTACCATCAGTGAGCTATTACGTTAGATGAATGGATGTAGAACTGTGGTCCTGGGTGTGCTTTATCAGGTTTGGCCACCTTAGTACAGTATCTCGTGTGTAGTAAGTATAATCAGTAGTTAGGAAGGCAGCCATTTTCCAACTGACTTCCAACCTTCTCACAATAAGCAAGAGACAGTATAAGTAAGTAGAAAACAAAAGTGGAAATTAGAGACTAGTATGGAAAAGACATTTTCTTTCTGACACTGTTTTTAGTGGAGGGGAGTTGGATATAAAGATGACACAGCCTAAGGCTGTAAGGAAGGAAATACAGCTTTTGAGGTATTAGTCTCCTGCAGCAATACTTCTCCACACCATCTAACTGCATTCTACTTTTTTTTGTTGTGACAGAGAAACAAATGTGCTGAATAACAGCTTTGTTTTGTTTTCAGGGTGATCTACACAAAACTCATAACTCTGCGTCAGCCACAGATGGACTTTCTGCAACTTCATTTATAGAATATCCAAAGTACAAGCCATTTATTAATTCAGATTTGCTGCGCTCCCCACGGAAACCAGTAATTCCATATCCTGAAAGCAACAGCAGAGGTAATAGTTCAGCAAGGTTGTTTTCTTAGCTGTTTCCAAATCATGTGGTGAAATACTGTATGTCCACATCTACAAAGGTT
This sequence comes from Phoebastria nigripes, assembly GCA_035582835.1. NCBI lineage: Eukaryota > Metazoa > Chordata > Aves > Procellariiformes > Diomedeidae > Phoebastria > Phoebastria nigripes. The sequence continues at coordinate 923,936 of JAYKAV010001610.1, forward strand.
GCAGTGTTTTTATTCTTTTATCAGTTCCCAGTGATATGCAGGTCACCTGTTTTGTAGGTCCTTTGCATTTCTCTTTCTGAAGAATATCTAATGAAAAAGGTCATCTTACAGCTGAAGAAAGATGCTCCTCTTCAGTAGTAGAGGGCTGTAAAATTGGCCGAATACTTTGTGAAATTGTCCTGACGTTTTCTTTGCCCCTTCTCCAGTCCTCCTCTCCCTCAATCTTTCCTCTTCTGAGTTCACAGCTGAGTTTGAAATAAGGAGACTTTAGTCCCCAAAATGGTTTGGTGCAAGGGAAGAGGTTTGGTGCTGTTGCAATGGGAAGGCTTGTCATGGGCAAAGGGTGTGGCAAGAGTATTTATTATATCAGTGAAGACTTAGAGCATACAGAAGGAGTATTATGCAGCATAGTGCTGAACAGAGAGATCACACCACCAAAAAGGGAAGAGATTTTACTCCCATTTATTCTTCCTTGTTTCTAGGCTATTCCTTCTCCCTCCTTTCCCACTCTGATCCTGGTGTTCATCTCCAGATAAACAGATTCATCTTGGCTGACCTGACATGAACAAAAACATTCTTGGTTAGTTTTCTGTTGTTTTAGTGAATTGGCTTGTCATGCAATGAGACGTACTCCAGAGCTGCCTTGGGGTAAGTACAGGAGGCAGCAAGGGGAGTTGGGAGGCTAGAGCAGGACCGATCCTTTGATGTGAGCTGTTTGGCTCAGGGTCATTGCAAAAATACTCCCTTTAGGACTGGAGTTGCATGAAGGCTTAAGGGTATGAAAAACCTGGTATTTTTGGAAAGTTGATGTAGACTGCTGGGAAAAGTGAGAGGGAGAAAAGCGAGAAAGATTTAGGATGAATCCTAATATTACTCAAACTAAGTAAAAAATCAGCATGATAGGCTCAAGTCGCCATTCCAATAATATAATTCATGTCTGAATTACTAGAGACTTCTATGTTAATAACCTAGTAGATGAAGTCTCAATTCTCAAAGTGCTATTTAAAATGCAGTATATGCTCTCATATGCTCAATGCCATCAGTTTTGAGAGTGCTGTTGACACAAAACTAAAGGAACCTTTTATCCTTGAGATAAAAAATTGGATGTGCAGGAAAGAGCTTCCTTATGAGTTACTGATGCAGGCGTATTTTTGTAGATTGTGTTGCATGTTGCATTAGTGACAAACTTTTGACTTCCAAGTTTTCACTTGGCAACTTTCTTCAAGCAGGGAATCTGCCAACTCTGAAATAAGTACGGATGGAGGGAGACAATCTGATAAATTAATCCCTTTTTAAAAATTATGAGATGTCTTTATTTTCAAAAAATGTTTAAGTAAATATGAATACGTACTGAAAATTAAATCCAACAGGCAGATGATCCAATATCTTACTCTTTTTGCATAGCTTTCAAAAATGCAGAAATGTTCTGGAGTGTATATTTTAGTAAGGTTAAGGATATGAGAATTAACTTCAGATGGGAAGATAGATTTGATTGTTCTTGGGGGTCCTTACTGCTCCTCCCAAACCCCAATTTAAAAAAAAAGTCATATTGAAAAATCCTGAAATTGAGTATAGTAAGTTCGGCTTATTTTGGTTTGAATTTCTTTGTGTTGTATATGTGTGTGTGTCAGCATACACAGTTGGTTTTAATACTCTAATAAGGATGACTGAATGATACTTGGCATCCTGTTGGGTTTCACCTTTACCTATTCATTGCTTGAATTGTTTCATTGCTGTATTTTGTTATTCATTATTGTAAATATACAGAGATTTCAATTTAGCTCTAAGGATAATAGTAACAAAGCTGTTTATAGTTTCAGCTATGAGCATTTCAACTGAATCCTGATAACAGTATTATAAATAGAGAAGAGGGTACAGTTGGTGACTCTGATCTTGCAAACAGGGCCAAGGTATCTATAACTTCCCCCTTAATTGTGACTGCTGTCACCCATTTCTTATTTGCTTAACAAGTACCTTAAAGCAGGTAGTTTTTATCGATGTGATACTCTAATGTGCTATTCTGCATTTCAAGATTTGATGAGTTTTTACTCTGGAAAACTCATTCTGATAATTATTTTTCCCTTTTTTTTTGTAATCTGATGCTAAAACAAATCTGCAGTCCCAACTTTTCTTGTGCTCGTGCATTCTGTAATAAAGGTGCATTCTTTCTCTAGGCAGGATTTAAGCACAAAGGAGTGGGCTAATGTGACCTTGCAGATTAGTCTGCTATATGAGCTGTCTGTGCAGATGTTCCTGTGTTTTACTTGACAGGACTATATAGGGGAAAGGGCTTATGGTTATGGTTCCCTTTGCGGAATTAAACAATACAGCTAAGAGACGTAATACATCAGATTACCAGCAGATGGTCTAATTGCAAGGTGATGTGAGTTGTATTACAACTGCTTTTCTTTTTGTAGTGATGAATATATAAAGGTTTTGTTGAGTAATTGCTAAAGCAGGGAATGGAACAGAAAGAGGGAAAGTTGTTCAGCACAAAGGAGATGCATGTCTTGAGCGGGGASGAGGAGAACACAAGTGCAAAACCAGAAGAATCAAGAAAGAGCTGCCACTTAGAGAAATAAACACTTTTATAGCCCTTGTGATAGCTAACCTTTATTCTGCTCTGTGACCATTCATAGGAACCTTGTGTTTGTCTATTTGTGTGCTAGCATGCACTTGTAGAGGAATAGAAAATAGAGAACTGCCACTGTTTTAACTATCTAGTTGTGACCTTTCATTTCCTTTTGATAGAGAGACAGAAGATGCACTGTTTGTACTTAATCTACAGAATATTTACCTGCCTTGTTCTGGGAAATGGATGCATCTTTCCCAAATGTTTCAGGTGAAGGTGTGTACCAAGGGCATCTATTCGGTTGAGACTAGTTTTAGAATCAGTTATGTTTTAAAGGGAAGCAGGCCTTAATTCCGGAAGGAGTCTTGGATGCTGGTAAGGAACACTCTGACTTTCTTATATAATATGCTTTTATAAAAACATTTCAAGTTCAATGTTATCTTGAAGTGGCGATTTAATGGTATCTAACAAAAGGTACTTGTTCAATTACAGCAATATTTTCTGCTCTGAAGAATCTCCAGGAAAAAATTCATCGACTGGAGTTGGAACGGCTTCAGGCGGAGGAGAATGTAAAACACCTCAGCAGAGAAACAGCAGACTATAAAAAAGTACTAAGTGAACAAATGCGACACAAAGAACATGACAAGACTGAAGTGTCAAAGAAAAATCAAGGTTGTTTGCAAACTTTATATAGATACTACAGAACACTGATGTGGATGAAACTTGAGTTTTATCAATGCATAAACCTACTTTAATTTACTTTGTTCAGCATCTTTTACTTTGCAGTGACACATGGAGTTACAAAGAAACGATTTTAAAAACATACTTTGTTTTAGGGATTTGCATGCATACAGAAGTTCATTAGGCTTAATCAGTGGGTTTCTTTAGATGGTCCTTTTCTTGTTTGTTTTGGAACTGTCCTGAAAACATAAAAAAAATCCCAGCAACAAGCAGTGCATGATTTCACTTTTCTGCCTTCTGTTCTCTTCAGAACTGGCTTCTCAGCTGGCAGCTGCTGAGTCTCGGTGTAGCCTTTTAGAGAAACAGCTGGACTACATGAGAAAAATGATCCAGCATGCAGAAGATGAGAAGTCGCATCTCTTGGAGAAACAGGTGTGTTCTCAAGATTATCTCAGGGTTAAATTATAAAAATCATTAACTATGTCATGATTTTTTGTAGTTACTGTAATTTTAATATCCTTAGGTGTGGATGTCTGTTTCAGCTGGCCTTTATATACTTGGGTGCGGATAATTTCCCTATTTAAATTTCCCAGTCTTATCAGGACCCTGGTATTTTCTGCCTTTGTGCACCTGTCTCTAAGGCAATATCAGGCTCTGGTATTAATAAGAATTGTTTGCTTCTGCATGATTGGCTTACTGCAGTAGCTCACCCTTATCCCTCAGTGTTATACCCATGTGCCACTGGAAAAAACTTCCCTTTTGTGTTTACACTTTTAGATCTTTGGGGATTTTCTTTACTAGTGCTACTTTTCCTAAACTGGGGCTGAAATACTGATTCTGTAGAAATTATAGCAAAATTTGTATTTCCCACCATCAGTGACTGTGGGATTTGGCCTATATCCAAAATGAGCTTGAATTTTGTTTTATAGGAGTATGGATCACCTAGTGCTTTCTGTTCATTGGTCTCTGTGGCTGTGGTATTTCAGTCTATTAAATATTTACTGAAGGAAAAAAAAAAAGAAAGGTGTATCTAATAGCTGAGTAATGAGGGTTTTTTACCACATTGGGTTTGGAGGGAGGAGAGACTCTGCAGAATTCTCTCTCATCTGAATCTGGTTGAGTGTGAGGTTCCCGACATTGGTGGACCAGTGGTGCAGTTGCTCCCTAATCATAGCACCATCTAAAATTGCACAGAGGAAGTAGTAGTTCCTTTGGACTGTTTATGGGCCTCCTTTGTGCTGCAGACTATAGATGGTCTTGTTTTGTTATGCTTATAATTGTCTTGCTTTTCACTTCTCCTTTCAAGGGTTCATTGGAGAGAGATCGGCTTCTTGATCAATCACATGTTCAGTCTAAATTGGAAAAGCTGGATATGCTGGAAAAAGAGTACAGCAGGCTTACTATGATGCAGTCCATAGCAGAGGTCTGTCATTTGTACTGGATACTGTATCAGATTTATCTTGTTTATTGTAATCAGCACTTTATAGCTATATGTCAATAATAGAGCTGAGCAAAACTTTATGCTGTGGAGAAAGACAGCAACTAAACATCTTTTTAAAGCTGAAGTGTTGTAAAAACTTGCAGTTACTGCTGCAAGTCTACGTGGCCAGGTAGGCTTTAGGTCATTACACTTTGTTTAGCCTTAACGGTATCTGTTGGTGTTCCTCTTTTGTGGTTAGTTGGTGCCTAGGCATGTAGGATTGTGGGCATTCCTAAGCTCCCAACTTCTGAGTTGCCTTGCATGCTACTGAATGCTAGCAATTATATTCTGTTATGACCCAGATTTGACTTGACTTGTGTGGGTTTGGTGTGTTTTTTCTTTTAGCCACTTACGCTTCTCCTTAAGAAATGCAATTATTAGTAATTATTTTGCTTGCAGAATTCTGGAGCCTGACATTGCTAGGCCTCTAGCACTGGCTGGCTGTCGGTGGGTTTGAACCAGTCTGCCTCTTCAGGATTCATTTTGAATCGGTAGCTTTTAAAAGTTCAGCATGACTGTGTTTGATCATATTCTTTCTGTGTACCATCTGTGGTGTTGGCTTCTGAAATCCAATCCACATCCTACCTCTTTCTGCTGCTGTAGAGAGACCACAAGACTCCCAAGCATGGGAACTACAAAGGGCTTAATGAGGGAGAGGCATCCACCTGCAAATTTCCTCCATCCAAAAGGAGCGGATAGTATGTGATTAGATTGTGGTATTGAGGACAGCTCTGGACTCTGTCAAAATTGTAGGCTTGCCACCCTGCACACCAGACCTTGCCAGGTGCTGAAGTAGGTGGTATTTTTCCAGGAGTACATAAGGAGATGTTTGATAGTAAATCTTTAGCTAGTTGGTCCGCTGCAAGACCTTTAGACACTAGGCTATTCTTGGGAGTCCCTGACCCAAGGCGGCTGTAACAAGCTGTTTAAGATCTTGACAGCCCATTTTGGTAAACTACATTTATGGAGTAAAAGTGCATGCATTGTTTACCTGGGCCAAACTCTTTCAAAGAAAGATGAGTGTCTCCTGGGCCTTGTTCACTGAAAGTTAGCAGTAAGTTCCTCCACGGTCAGGGTTGAAATAACTGGTTCAGCAACAGGAGTTCCTTTCTCAAGGGATTTTACCAAGTTTTTGGCTGGTAGCAGCTGGAGTTTGGTGGGGCTGGGTTGTTTGTCTTTTTGTGCCTGGCTAGTGAACATAATTTCAGCATAATGGTTCTTTTTTTTTTTTTTTTTTTCCTGGATCAAACTAGATGTCTTTGGTTCTTTGATATCTTTAGGAATTAGTAGCTGTCACAATTAAATCTATTTTAGTGGAATTGGGTGTTAAATTCACATAATTTTCAATCAATTCTAGGAACTGAGAGAAATCTGGATTTAACTGTGACTAAAGGTCATTTTCCTTGTCATCATTTTGCTGTCATGAGCTGTTTCCTGATCGACAGGTCTAGCTGCCTCTGTGCTTGTAGCCTGTGTTTCTACATGAGCATGCATGTGCTAAGTGTTACCTTAGAATCCTGAAAGGGTGACTGCACACTTTGCTCAAAACAGTTGCATCTGTTGCCTCTTTGATCTCTGCTTTAGTTGTGGCAAGACCACAGCAACATTTGCAAGTTTAATTTGAAGCAAGAAATAGATAAGAAAGACTATTTCTTTACATGGTGTGCTGAAATGGATGGGAAGCGGTGAGATGACTACTCATGAGCAAGCAATGATTTAACTGCCTCTGATTTCACTCTGCCGGAGCATGAGTTGTGTGTGGGTCTTACTGAGAGCATTTAATCCCTGCAGAGCCACTACCTGACACTATAAGTATCACCTTCAAGCAATTTGCCAGTGTTAATATTGCCTGTGAAAAGGAAATGCTGAGGCTCTTATTCACATGAAGGACTCCTAACTGGAGTACTTGCCTCAAAAGCATTTTCTGGTGTATGTTTATTGCAACTGTAGTCCCGCAGTGCAGTCTCTAGATAGCTGACTGAGAGGGTCTGAACATGTCTATGAGGATGGAGTTAGGGGATGGGGTTGTACCCTAAAACTGCAGTTTGGGTTCTGGTCTTGCGTGCGGCCAGATGGCCAGAATTTGAATGTATGTGTAGATGACACATTTTGAAGAACTGTAGTTGGTAGTAATTGATCTTTTCTTAATGCTAACAATGAGACTTAATAAAACCCCACCATTCTGTGAACAACAGAAGTAATGAATCCTCGCATCTGGTTGTGGCTGTACACTACCTACACCTCTAGTTCTTCCTCTGTCCTCTAATTGCCAGGTGGTGAGAAGCAATGCCTGCCCTGTTCCAGCTGGGTATACGCTGACTGCTCAGCTGTCAAGCAGGTGCTAATTTGCAAGGTAGTGAAGCACAGAGATAAAAGCTGTCTTCACACTGGAGGCATTTCCTCTCTGGTGGAACTAATTTGGATGTTTATCCCAGCAGCCAATTTTTACGAAATTTAGGTGTTCTGTATCTTTGAGGTCTCATACCTTTCTGTCTTCTTTGGTTTAAGTTGTTTGGGGGATGGGATGCCATCCAGAGGGACCTGGACAAGCTGGAGAAGTGGGCCCGTGTGAACCTCATGAGGTTCAACAAGGCCAAGKGCAAGGTCCTGCACMTGGGTCRGGGCAACCCCCAGTATCAATACAGGCTGGGCGATGAAGGGATTGAGAGCAGCCCTGCCAAGAAGGACTTGGGGGTACTGGGGGATGAGAAGCTGGACATGAGCCAGCAATGTGCACTCGCAGCCCAGAAGGCCAACCGTACCCTGGGCTGCATCACAAGAAGCGTGGCCAGCAGGTCAAGGGTGGTGATTCTACCCCTCGGCTCTGCTCTGGTGAGACCCCACCTGGAGTACTGCGTCCAGCTCTGGAACCCTCAGCGCAAGAAAGACATGGACCTGTTGGAGCAGGTCCAGAGGAGGGTCACAAAAATGATCAGGGGGATGGAATGCCTCTCCTATGAAGACAGGCTGAGAGAGTTGGGGTTGTTCAGCCTGGAGAAGAGAAGGCTTCGGGGAGACCTTACTGCAGCCTATCAGTACTTAAAGGGGGCTTATAAGAAAGAGGGCAGCAAACTTCTTAGTAGGGCCTGTTGCAACAGGACAAGGGGGAATGGCTTTAAACTAAAAGAGGGTAGATTTAGACTAGATATAAGGAAGAAATTTTTTACGCTGAGGGTGGTGAAACCCTGGCACAGGTTGCCCAGAGAGGTGGTAGATGCCCCATCCCTGGAAACATTCAAGGTCAGGTTGGATGAGGCTCTGAGCAACCTGATCTAGTGGAAGATGTCCCTGCCCATGGCAGGGGGGTTGGACTAGATGACCTTTAAAGGTCCCTTCCAACCCAAACTATTCTATGATTCTGTGATTCTATGAGTGAGGTGATTGCATGAAACTTAATTTCCCTTAGAAAACAGGCAAAAATAGACATTGAAATATTTTGTTTGTATTTTTTCACTGAAATTTTTTGCAGCGGCTACTGATGAATGAGCAGAGTGTTTTAGGCAGCCCCGTGCTGACCTGCAGCGTGCTTTCTGTGCTGTGCTACCTTACGTGATGGGCAGCATGGCTGGGGAGCATTTGTGTTTCCTGTTAGCTGGCCCTCTGGCCTCTCCCTCTCTGTGATGGACCAGTAATCTGTGTAATACTTTTTTCTATAAGCAAGAAAAAGAATTTCTTTTGGGAATATAACTTGGATAGGTAATTTCTAACAGGGTCTATCACTGATGACACAGTAAGATATGCTCTTGCTGTGCAGTTTGAGCTGCACACTGCAGTTAAACACCTGGCTGAGTGAATACTCATTCATTTCAGTGTAAAAGCATTGGCCCAGCTTCATGTCAGTCTTCAGTTCAAACAGAAGATTTGCTTCAGTATTTTCGTATTAAAAATTCTGTCATACTTAACAGGTTAAACAAAGATCTTTGTGAGACTGACCACATGGAAATCAAGTATTGTGCCGCATGCTGTAAAGGGCAGAAGATGATTTTAAGTTACCTGGAATATATCTGATTTGAATTAAAAAAGAAAAATAGTCAAAAGGGTTCTTTTATTCAACAGAAGAAGTTGGTTCCTTTTTATAGTGCCTTTGTCCTCAATGTTTATCCAGGGTTTTGCCTTTTAACACCTTTGTATAACAGCTGTTTACATTAATCTTGCAGTTAATGCTTAAGTAAAGCAGAATTGAAATATTTACTACCTCAGTGTAGTGGGTTTATAAACAAACAGAAGTGTACAAATACAGCTGTTACTTTGAATTGCATCGTTTTCTGCCTTAAGTTTGATTAGTGGCTCTGTGAATAATCAGTCTTTGGGGGAAGAGAAGGGAAGTTGTTTTGTGTCCTGGAGCTCTGGATCGTTTTTTCACTTTGCTGTATAAAATCAGAAAATTACTTGATAAGTTTCACATTGGGAGTTTAAGTAAGTGTATCCTGCTTAAACAAGGTTTTCATCTTGTTGGAGGGTTTACAAAGAAATGTGTGCCTTTCCCCTTAACTCTTTTCTTTGAAAAGGGCTTTCAAAAGAGTTCTTACATGTTTTTACCGTAAAAAGATGAAATCACTTCAGTTTTGCTTAAAGATACCTCAAAGGCATCATATAAACTTTCCTCCTCTTCTTTATTAGGAAGGTGGCTAGATGTTCAAAAATTCCTCTCTTCTAAGAGTTTAAGTTACAGATATTAGCAAAAATACTGTTAGTGGTCTAAATAAAGGAAGTCTTCTCTCAGCTTATAATGATGCATGATATACCTTTGTTAGCCCTTTTGTAGTACAAAATCTTTCAGGATAATGTACACAAAACAACCTACTTTCTAGGGTTTTTTTACAGCCAAAGAGAAAGACAGCCTTGTGTGTTGCTCTCCCTGTAGGCTGTGACTTAAATTCAGATACTAATTGTGGAAGTAAAAATAGAAAAATCAATTAAGTTTTAAGCATATGCACTTGACTGCTGTGTTTATGCCTATACAGACAAAATGTCAGCAATCATTCTAATGCTGAATTCTTCAGTTAGCTAAGTCATAAGTTGAACTCATATACTTCTGCTCAAGCTCTTAGTATTGTAGGCTTCAGGAAGAAAATAATTGTTTCATTAGTAATGCTATTATTTTTATTCAACTTTGACTAGAAAAAAATGAAAGAACTGGAACAGAAGCTTCAGGAGGAAGAACATGCGAGGAAGCTTGTTCAGGAAAAAGCAGCTGAGGTAACCAACAGGAAATTTCTTTTGTACTGGTATGCACTGTAATTAGCTCTTCCTTTCCATCAACTTTTCAACTAAACTTGCTGAAAGTGCCTCCCGTATAAAGAATAATGAAAACCTTGGTTTAGTCTTTTTTTTTTTTTTTTTTTTTTCCTTTCTTCTTCTTCCCCTCCTGTCTGAGGTGCCAAATGTTCTGAAGTTCTCTGAGCCATTTGGAAACCTTTTTCTAACAGCACCTGTGCACTGAAGCTAGATTTTTTCAATAAAAGAAGCTAGTTGGAAAAGAGGAGTAGAAATTCAGACTAATTCATAGTTGAGGATGTATGAGGATCTCTGCTTTGAATAGATCAAGGTCAACAAGTGTGCTCCCTTGTTCATAGTTGTAACTAGAAATATGTAGAAGGAGGCAAAAAAGAGGCAACATACTATTGGTTATGAGCCCATAAGGACACTGGTCTTCTCCTAACCTTGAAGTGTTGTGTTCATTAAATGTTCATTGTATGCTGAAGAACTATGTAGGTAACGTGTTAGGCTCTAGCATTAACCTTTGCCATGAGTTTGGGGGGCGGCAGGGGAGGGTGTCTCAAATTAATCATGAATAATTGTTCTCTGAATGCTTCTAGTGGAGACTGGTTAGGAGATGATTTCTAAAGCCATGTCATAGCTTCCTGTTGGAAGGAACAGCGAAGCTTATAGAGCTCACTGTCGACAGTGAAAATCCTGACCTTAACTCTTCCAATAGATGGTTTGGGGTTTTTTTACTGTCAAATTTAATAGAACAGAAGGAATAGTTGTCTGTTAACTATATGCCACAGGATCAATTGAGCAGGGCTGGGTGGCTCGACTTTCCTAACATTTTGTCAATTGTAAAGCACAGCTGATGTTTTGGCACTTGCCTGCATGGGAGTAATGCAGTAACACTAATTCTCTAACTTACTAGGATTAGCGATGAGTAGTGCTACCAGAGGAAGTATTCTTACTTAATGTTTAAATTGACCTTGGACTGCAGAAGCATCCTAAAAACTTGCAGCCCTTGCTTTCAGAGAGCCTGTATTTTAAAAATTCTTGTTTTGCAATTCTCATCTTACTCTGTCTCTGATTATCTATTAATATAATTCCAGTAACTCCCCTTATTCCCTCAATTAAAGCTTCAGACAGGCCTGGAAACCAACAGACTACTGATTCAAGCAGCATCACCATTGCTTTCTCCAAAAGCAAGAAAACCCAGGAAAAAACCTAAGCAGCCAGAGAAGGTAACATGGAGGGAGGAGAAGGGCAATTACTGAAGAGTTAAATAAGGGTGTGTGCATGCAGTCAGGAAGGTAGTCTGCCTCTTTTATTACAAAACAAAGGGCAAATGGTTTTGCTGTAGTGTCATCTTTGATAAACGTTTCTCTCTTCTTTCTTCCAGAAATGCTCTCGTACAAGCCATCTTACTACGCAGCCCCATTACAGACTGTGTCTGGGTGATGTACCCTTTGTAGCTGGGAAGGTGAGCTGCCTAATTCCAAAGCTTAATGCTCAGTAACTGCAGCTCCTTAAGTGGCTTTGGCTTGGTGCACTCCTGACACCCAGTGGTCAGATCATTTTCTTTCACTGTCTTCTTCCAGTTTGTCTTCAAAAGGCTTGTTAAGTATCAATAACTTGCTGAAGTGGGATTTCCAAAACAATGGGTCCTCTCTATGTTGCTAGTCAAGCTGTTCTTGTTAGTGCATATTCATTCAAACAAAAAATACATTCTTGGCAGCAAATCAAAATTGTTATTGTTTTTAAATGTTCTCCATTATTATCAAGTAGGTTGTTGACAGTGCCATTTAAAAGAAGTCTCTCTTACTTTTCCTTCCAGTCTACCAGTCCCAGTCATTCAGTTGGCGCCAACGTGCAACATGTCCTACACCTGATGAAACAACACACAAAAGCTTTGTGTAACAGTCGTGTGGTAAATGATACTCCACTAGCAAAACCCATCAGTAGTGGTCATCCTGCCAGCAAAAGCAGAAAGTCATCTCTGCCAAAGGACTCTTCTTCATCCCAGGAAGAGCTCTCGGAAGTGCTGCTGACTTTGCAAGATGAATTTGGGCAGATGAGTTTGTGAGTTTGGCATATTCTCCATTGCAGATTATGAATGTAGATGCTTTATATTTTTGCCTTTTGCTTTAAAGTTGGAAGGTTTTTCCTCAGAAGGGATTTCGTTTTGGGAAGTCTCTGGCATATAATGTCTCTGTTCTACTGGCTGCGGAGGCTGTCATTTATTTTTGCAGTTAAAAATAAATTCTGATTAAAAAATCTGGACTGCATACCTTTTTTTTATATGCAGCAGTATCAAATTTGTGAGGGGTTGGGGAGAAGTGTGGTAACAGCCCCTGATGCAATGGACAAATACTCCATTAAAGGACAGCTTTGCTAGTCATTTTGCTTGACCTGGTTGACAGAACACGAATTGTTATCCTACTGCACAACTGCAGTAGATACAGATGTGCAAAACAGTAACTGAATGAGTGCTGAGAGATGCCCACAAGGGGTTATCTGGTCATTTTGAATATGTGAACCTACTTACATTATTGAGACTTAACGTTGCAGCAGCCTGCCACCAGGATGTGCTACTGTAATAATGCTGCTAACCAGCAAAACTGTTCTTACTGGTTCATTATGGGTTGTTGACATGTCTGCCTGCTGATGCTGTGGTTTCCTAGAAGTGTTATTTCTGAACTGGGTGTACAAGCACTAGAAGCCAAGGGAGTCTGATGCAAGCTTTGTTCTGTCTGAATTCCATGCTAGTGATCACCAGCAGCTGTCAAAGCTTGTCCAGGAAGCCCCAACCATTGCAGTGAGGGAAGATCTGGAGAGGGAACTTGAGGCACTGGTGGGAAAGATGGAAGCAAAGGCAGACCAGATCAGCAAAGTCCGGAGGCATCGGTTGCAGGTGAGTTACATTTGACTATGTTCGTGCTTCTGTAGAGTTGCTATCTTAAGGTGAGTTTTTTTGCGTTGTATCCTAATTTAGCAGTAATTGAATAAAGCAGAAATAACTACTGTAGAGCAGTAGTGCCTAGCTTTAGTTTTGATGACCCAAAGTTAGTCTGCATACCTCCATCTTTCTATCACAGTATTTCTGCAGGAGTATCCTTTCTGTCTTACCATGTCACCCTTGTGCCCACTCTTCATCCTGTCCTGGGCAGAGCTTTCACATCTGCCTTGCATTGCGTTTTACACCCCTCTTATCCCCAAAACAGGCAAAAGATTGTCCTCTGTACGGTAGCAAATCCCACAGCGGTTGAATTCTGTAAACACAGCACAAGGTGGTTGGGCAATACCCAAGATGAGAAACAGCATATAGGGCTGAAAGGTGCGAGTCTACTTCCTGGGCCCCCAGCAGTCTGTCTGGGAGATATTTCTGGTCAGATGTCTGATGTCAGGAGATACCTGTCTTCTGTCACGCTCACTCCTGGCATGCGTCAAACAGCTGTGCTGAATTGAAGCACCCGCTTTGCGTGAGGTCCCTAGTGACAACCAGCTGCACAGATAGTGGGGGAATGCTGTGCTTCACATTGAACTTCTAGTAACCTGAACTGTATTTAGAGAGATACCTAGATTCCCAGGGGCTTTCACTGTTGAGCTGAATCTTTTAACAGTTCTCCTTTGCTTGGAGTAAATGACCTATTTGTGTTTTGATTTGCATGTTATAAAACCTGAAATATCTGTTTCAGTTTAAAGCAACTTTCAAAATGTTTTGAATAGTGTAGCCTGTTCATTCAAAGCTATAAAACCTATTGATTCCCTATTTTCTCTAGTCTTCATTCATTTTAGTGAAATTCTTCCAAAGAGCTTAACCCCATGTGCTTAATCTGGTTCAGTTCATATGAACCAAGATTCACCCTCATCTGACGTAACTTATACACAAAATACGTACTGGGAGCACTGCTGCTGAGATCCGGAATGGACACGTGAAATGTTTTCAACAGAAGCATTACTCACCTTTGATCTCTTACGATCTTCAGAGGAACTGTTGCAGAGAAAAAGATGTGTAGTAGTTCCCAGTTGTAATGATTCTGCATGTACTGAGGCTTCTGCCTAGCTGTTGACAAAAGTTTTAGGACTCAGCATTTAGGGAAATTGCTGCATGCTATAAACTAGGAGGAGGGAGCACCACTACCTGAAGTGAGGGGAACTGTGGAAGCCAGCCATTTTGCGGTTTGAGAATATGAATGTGTCTGCACCTTAGACTCTGTCCAGTTCGCCATTGAAGCTTATGCCAGTTCAGTCCTTGTTGCCGAGTACTGAGTCTTACAAGCTGTGATTTGTAGTGCTGTGTGTGGATACCAGCTCTTCACCTCAGCAGAGTTTTGGCATTCTTTCTAAAGCTACATCTCTGACAGTGACTAGCTATTACAATCACTAGTATGTGTGTAGAAAAAATTGTTTTCTGTTTCTTTTTTGGTTTTTTTGATCACTGGATGGTAGCAGTGACAAATCAACTTTTTGTCATCTATAACTTCTCCTATGGTGTTCATGATGGAGACATTCCCCCATAACCAACTTGTCGGTTTTTAAAGAGATAACCTAGTAGTTCAGATTATAAGATGAACGCAGTTCTAAAGATGTGAATATAGCAATGCTGTGTAAGGAAAACAAAATATTTATTATTCAGGGTGACTTGGGAGCATCCATTTGCTTAGCTGGGTGAGATGAGTGGTGGGATATTTCAGCTGTCTGGAAGAATTGCAGAACATAAGCAGAAACAAGGTCACTGCTTAATGTTTTTCTTCGGGTTTCTCTTCCAGCTAGAGAGACTTAAGAGAGAATGCAAGTCCAAAAATACTTCTGCTAAACAAGTAAAAGACAGCAGGTTCCCTGTTAGTGAGGTTCAAGTAACAACTACAGTAACCACAAAAGGAAAGAATGCTGGTCCCATCAAAGTGAAACCTGGAGAGAAGAGTCGGAAAAATCTTCAGTTGTTGAGAGACATGCAGACCATACAGACTTCACTACAGAAGGATGATATCAGCTGGGACTACTGACTGTTCTGCAGGGGATGTTCTTGACACCATCCTGGTCTAACTTCCTCACGTTCTGGATATAAAGCAGCTGCCTTTCTTGCTATGTGAAAGAGACTACTGTATGCTAAGTGCACTTTTAAAATATGGGCTCTTAATTCTCCATCCCTGGGTTTGATTGTATGTATTATGGTCTAGTTTAAAACACATTCCATTTTTAAGGTACCCAGCCACCGAATCCGAACGTAGGTCTCCAGGCGTTACGGTTCCAGCAGTCCCTCCATTTTCTTTCAGCACACTTAACGTGGATTGGCACGTGTGAAATGCCAGTGTGATTTCACGCTGCTGTTGAACTGTGCATTGGGAGGCTTCTCAAGATGCATCCTGTTGAAAACGATGCTGCGTCCCTAAGTCTTAAGGGCTTTTGTTGGTTCTGTTCTGTGTGCAGCTGCAGTTACTCGAACTCTGAGAGTGTCTGAGGGAGAACAGGTAAACCTGTTAAAGGCATTCTGTGGAGCTCTCCTCAAAAAGCTTTCTTAGTTCTTGTTCTGCTACACTGCGTTAGTCAGCGTTAATGGCAATGGATGTTTGAGTACTCAAAAAAGGAGCAAAATAACTTTTCTGAATGATTTGGCATAATGATTGATTGAATTCTTTTCAAGTCTGAAGAGTGAAATTTTTCTACAGAAATCCTGCTTTATGAAAAAGCTATAGGATGGGATAATATCCCGTCTCCTAGTCCACAGTTTTGGGTGGTAGAGGAGTGAGATAGATAAACCACAGGTGTTTTAAACTGCAAGTGCCTCAATCATGCCATTCCGTCCTGGCATCTTGCTTTTAACTTGAAATACGTGCTTTGATCAGCTATCTACTTTGGTAGTGGTGCAATTCATTATGCACTCTTGACTTGCACAGCTGAGTAAATGTTATTTATTATGTTAATAATGTAAAGAATTTCCTATTAATGGAATGTATAGAAGACCCAGATTATCCGTTTATACAGTTGAAAAATAATAAAGCCAGCTTGCTTGTTGAATGAATGTGGGAAACCTGCACTTCCTCTAAATTAACTCAGTGTTTGCTGCAGCACTGTGCCCCATCCAGTGTGCTTTTTATGGTGACATGATGTCTCCCTGGTCAGGGTGATGAATACGAGCCGCTAGCAAACTGCAGGTAAGGTGAGGCTCAGAGTTGTCCACCCGTGCCTATAGCTAATGGCAGGGAACTGTAGGGTCAACACAGGCAGAAGGGACTTGAGTTTTTAATATCTGTAGATGATCCACCCTGCTTGCCTCTGAGGCACAGAAGGCTTTAGCTGCGAGGGGAGAAGTCAGAAGCTGTTAACCAGGCCTGGGGCCTTCCCCCTTAACTTCATTTATGTTAGAGACATGGGCTCCAGGTAGCTGGAGTCACCACTGGGAGAGCAGTTCATCCCAGAGGTTCCTAAAGATCAGTAGCTGAAAGGACACTCAGTAATTTTGCTTGGGAAGGATCTCTGGGGATCAGCTTGCTCAAAGATGGATTAACTTCAGCATGACCTCAGGCTGTCTTAGATGAGCTGAAGATGCAGCTCCTTAATGATGGAGGGCGTAGGAGTAATTTAGGCTCCATATGCGCTGGATGCAGTGAATGAGGTGCCCAAGTTGGAATTAGGCCTTCTAGGGGTGAGAGCATCAAGGAGCAGGCATTGAGTTGATCCCAAATCATCCCACTGAATTTGGGCTTAACGTGAGTTACATAGAAAAATGTGAATCCTTTTACATGGAATTTACTGTGCTAATGCAGTGTAAAGTGCAGAAATTGATTTTTTTTTTTTTATTGTGAAAGTATTTTTGTAATACTGAGCAGCTAAGCACTGTATTAATACTGGTCTGTATAGGATAAGAGAAACTTGTCCAAAGATTAATTTTGTTTTCCTGTCATTCTAAATTTCAGAGTTTGAACATTAGCATCTTGCAAGACCATCTGCAGAAAAATGAGAGATTTGGATTCGCCATACTAAATTTTCAGTGCTATTTTATTAATGTTTGTGTGTCCTACAAGTCCTCTGGAGAGCCACACAGTTGAAAATAAGAGCACAGGAACTTCACCCATTTATCAATTTTTATTAGTGTTAAGGAAACCAAACAGCCTTCATCAAGAAACAAAATATACACACATAGTCAATTTGCTAATAGAGAATAATGCTATGAACCATCTTATATAGTGATTGTACATAAGAGCAGATCTGCCCTTTAACCTTAAAGCAAATCCAAGTCCTTCAGAAGGTATTTTGTGTGGATTCTTTGCACTGTTGAACCATAACGTCTTGGGCCACCCTATAACAATTGCAGTGATGCTATACAGCCTGTTACTCATTCTGTCAGAAGGTGACTGTGGATTTCTGTGTAAGTACTGAGACAGTGATTGCAGTAGAGCAGGCAGAAATGGAGACTGCAGGGGGAAATTACTGTTACCGCCTCGGAAGGAATGTGGCTTTTGAAAAGCAATTTCTTATGTGTAAATTGGTCCACTCTTGTACTCTCTCAGAAAATCCTTCTCTATCGTGGAAGAGAGGCTGAGTGAAGACGCATGCTGATGGGTGTATTAAACAGGTGACCACAGTACGGGATCCTATCATAACAGAGCAACGCGGGAACCCAGACCAAGCAGTGCCCCTCTTCCGTAGCATGGAGCTGAGGAGCAGCCTGGAGTAAAGATCCTTGCACATATGTAACTTCCTTCGCTGTAAGCCCTGTCTTCTACAACCCTGTACTTACCTGTTTGGAAGAGCAATGGGGCAGTCACAGTTTCACCAAGTGTGTTTTTTATCTCCACTTCTACAGTACAATTCTGTATTAAAATTGAATTTGGACTTAAGTTTAGTCAGGTGACACTAATTCTTGAAGTATGCTATGAGGAAAAAGACCTAAACATAGGGCTCAGGAACTGGCTAAGCTGTTTAGTCTACCAGAATAACCTTAAGTAGCAGTTGCAATGCAGGCAGAAAGGCTTCTTTGGTTGATAGACAATTGCTTCCATTAGTTAACAGAAAACTGAAATACCTTAAATACGCCACTATGATCCTGCACAGAAGCATTAAAATCAGTAATTACGCTTACCCAAGCAAAATGAAATGACTGATCCCAGCAGTTCAAATGTGCCCCTTGGTATTCCACTACCCTTCCCCTGATGAGCATGAGGCACTGGAGGACAGAGGAGCTGCAGAAAGACAGGGGAGCCACGCTCTGCTTCCCCCCTCAGAAATAAAGGTGCTTAAGTTGTGTCCTGGCACACCCAATGTAAACCATAAGCGAGACTCTAAACTTGCAGAGATGGAAGTAAACTTTGTCCTACAAAGTTAAGTAAGTCAAGTCATGTAGGTTGCTCCTCTACCACCATGTTTTATTGGTAGAAGCTGCCCTTTCTTTAAATAAGGCATCATTTACATGGCTTCCTATACTCTAGATTAAAGTGAAGGGACAGGCGAGAACAGTGGGATGTTTCAGATTCTATCGCTGCTTGTCTCTACATACGTTGGCAAACACTCTCATTAACACTGCTATGCAGACATGAACAGCGGAGGGTTTCATGACTTTACAGCTGTATTCTAAGCTCCAACACAAAGTCAGAGTCAGTATTTCCTTTTAGCAAAGGGGAGATTTTTTCAAACTTCTGAGTAGACGTTTTTCCTCCACAGTACTTCATTCTAGTGCACAGTCTCTCTTTAAAGCCAAGTGATTTGCAGCACATGAGTGAACAAAGAAAGAGCTCTAGGTTTCTTTTAGGAGGCAAGTGCAATTAGCTTGTATTATAATCTAGCCACTGAGAAGGTTAATTGCATAGGGGGCCTTGGTTGGTTGGTTTTGCTTAAGCTTCCTCTAGTGCTACAGTACTAATAAATTACCCTGGAGAGAAATAAATAAATAGGTTGGCATCTCCCAGACACCAGGCTGGAAATCCAGAGGGCTTCAGAAAAGCTGCCCCCATGGTCCTGGGAAGGTACTTGGCAAAAAAGTCTGTATTATACAACTGTCTGTACAGGAGCGACGCACTGTGCGGGAGAGCCAGCTCTCTCTGAGGATGAGGTGGAACGGTTGGTGATTTCTCTCTGCAGTTCCTCTACTTTCTTCTGCAGCTCAGCCCGCTTGGCAAGAAGCTCCTTGTAGCGATTGTGGACAGGTTCCTGCAAGACAACGTGTAGCTGAGTGCTCGGAGGTACGCATGGAAGTGGAAGCCTGAACCACAAAACGTTGCCGCTGACCTAGCACACAGCTATGAGGGAAGGAGGGGTGGTACGTGGGTTGTATCATTCTCTCCAGCCCAGGGGTGAGTAGTTGCTCTGGCTTTGGGGTACTCATTTTGTTCAACACTTAGTGTATATTTTGAAAGATGACAATTGCAAAACTCTATAATCTCTGACATTTCTGGGGGACACCTGGCATCTCAGCCTGGACATAATTTCAGGGCTTCGGGGAAAAAAACCCAATACAGATTTATCTAAGTATTTTCACATAGTTCTGACTGTTAAACAGTCAGTACTGGAAAGCTTTTGTTGGGTTCCTGTATCTAATGCCCCAGATTTGCAAAGCTCTGTTAACTGCAGTTGGACATTGAGGCAATCCAGGAATATGTCCCTTCCTATTAAAAAGTGATTTCAGCATTTAGGGCCATGTTGTCTTGGGTGCCTGCCCTGGGCACACCAGTTTCCCTGCTGTCAGGGTTCAAGAGTGTAACAAGAGTTGCAGTCAGACCCCTCTGCCTTGGGCAGCCAAAGCAAGCGGCAGGTTCCTGTTGCCGGTGATCTAAATACAGCCCCAAAGCTCAGATCTAGAATCCCACATCCAAAGAAGTCTTAGGTTTTTAGGCTCTTTTATAAAAAAGAGAGAGACTTCAGATGATTTTCCCCATATTCTAAGTGAGAATTTTTCCAAATTGCTGAGTATCTTCAGCTTCTGCAGACTTCACGAGGTGGTGACCTCCAGCCGAGCACCTGCACCAGCCAGCTGTAGATGCTGCTCTTTCATTTGCTTGCATTTGAATTTTAGGCTTTTGTTTTTAGATTTACGCAGTGGCAGCTTAACTTTGTACATTACTTCTTGTGCTCCAAAATGGCAGTATTAGTACTAGCAGGGAGGGAAATAAAAGCAGGATCCTTGGAAGAGACGTACCTGCGGTTTCATCCTGGGGTTCCAGCGGATGTAGTAGCCGACCCACAGCTCGAGATGGCGCATGCTGGCCACGGGATACAGGACGTGGTTGGAGTAGCTCACGTACAAGGGGTTAGTGAAGTCTTCCAGTTGGCTGTTGATGTACGACCAAAGTGACACCGTCTTTTTTGGAAGGCTCTGTAAGGGAAAGGGGTGGAGGAGGCTTTATTTCCCATACAAATCCCAGCATTTATCTACAAAGTCTATATAACAGCATATACATATGCCTGTCATTAATACAGAGCTGGTTGCCTTTTGTAGCTTTAAAAAAAAAAAAAAAAAGAGTTCTTTTGATGTGGTTATTGTAATCAAAGCACATGGATGCAGGCAAGCACACATGCACCCTGGAACGGAAACATCCCCTCTTACCCACCCAGCTGCCAACACAGACCAGGAATTGCCATCGGCACAGCAAGGGGACACTGGCATGTGAACTCTCAATGCTTTAGTTAAACTTCACCTCTTTAAAGTGCTCCTGGAGGACTTGCTGGAGTATTTCATTTCAAAAAAAAAAAAAAGAAAACATTTGACTTAGGCCTGGATCTAGTGGCATAATTAGGCCTGTGAATAGTCCCAGTGAAACCAGTGCTGAAGTGCTTTCTAGATTAAATACTTCACTAAGCTGAGGCCTTAAAAAAAAAACCCCAAACCCACAGGCAAACAGCACGCAGGTTTTCTTCTCTGGAAATTACAATTATTCAACCACTGCGGACTCTAGAGAAACAGGGACGCTGATTTCACTACAGTACAATGCTATCACTTCTGTATTACAGTAATTTTTTTTTATTATTATTTTTATTTTTTAACTGATGTGCTGTCCAACTAATCACATCAGGTCCACACAGCACTGTCCTCAACATACGTCTGTGACGTTAGGCTGCAATCTTTTGGTGACGAAATGCTTCATCTTTAGGTAGGTGAGACAGAATGAGCGTCACTGCTTTTCCTTCTGATTGCAAACAGGGTCTGAATGTACATGTCTATATGTTTGAATGGTCTGAATGTACATGTCTATATGCTCTTCCCTGGGCAAACAAACCTCAACCAGAGCTGGTTGGACCTGGTGGCAGGACCTAGAGGCATGTCCTTCCTAATACTAGCAGCTCTGTCCTCTCCTGGAAAAATGTAAGCACAGCAAGAACACACATTGAGACCAGTTACTTGCTGTAACCTGTGTGTGCAGAATGACAATACACACTGGGTAGTTAAAATCAATCTAACGGAACCACCGCAAGGAAAAGGGAGGGCAAAAAGGTACCAGTTTCCACAGAGGTTACATTAAACTGGAGTTCAAAGAAAAACTGCATTTCCGACTACTCAGGAGACACCAGGAGCAATTCAGCCACCAGTGAGTAGCTGAAAACCATGCTGAACAGTGGGACTGTCCAGAGGGAAATGGTATTGCTCTGAAATGCTAAGTCTCCAACAGACAGCAGTTTGCACAAAGAGGAAAATACCCTGTGTCCCAGCTGTTAAGAAGAGGGCTTGGCATTACCCAGACCTACCACTATCTTTGAGTGCTGAAACAACTTCTCTAGCATTATCTGGCCAGCTAAAGCAATCACAGTACCATACCTTCACCTTGGAGAGAAGCTGTCTTACCTCCTTCATTCTCTGCTGCTCACTACTGCACAGGAAGGTCCCAAACAAACAGCTGTACAGGTGATCCAGGATGGTTATCAGGAAGTACTCGTTGAACTCAAATGCTGTAGGAAACTTCAGACAGAACCAGAAAATTAGGTTGGGATTTTAGAACAGGAATTGCAAATAAACTTTCTCCCACTCTGAGGTCTTGGTAAGGAGTTGGCCTCTCTTCTTTATTTCTAAATCAGGATTTGTCTCTGTTCTTTGCCTAGTGGAATATTCAGGATCATATCTGCTCCTTCCAGGAGCAAGAGTTTCTCTCTTGGAAAGCTGCTTTACATGCGCAGAGAGGAATTTTGAGCAAAACCCAGAGGTCTGAAGGGTTTCACCGCTGTGTTTATACATACTCAGTGCTGCTTCAAGTTGAAGCTTGCTCTGCTATGCCTGCCCCTAATGACAGAGCATGCAACGAGACTGTGAACAAAAGGCTGAAGCATATGTGAAATAATGCATAAAAAGAAATGGAAATTTTCCGGGGCCAAGTGGAAATAACCTGTGTGCACAACAGAGCGCTTCCCAGAGGGAACAGCAAGGAGGAATCTTGCAACACAGGTCAGCGGGAGGAACAGGTGTATGGGTAGAGGCTGTGTTTGCTGTTGACGTTCCATGCAGAAACAATCAGACAAAAGACACGGAGAACTGAAGGTCCAGAAAGGGTCAGTAAGAATACATGCAGTGAACTGCAAAGACATGCTGGAGCGATGCAGAGGAGAGCGGGAGGCCTTCCTCCCTCACAAACCACCCTTCTCTTCCCAGGCTGCACCTGGTTGCAACACCCTGACCTTACCAGCAGGTCAGGATGCCTGCTTCTAGGAGCAATCCAAGGATAGCATGATGAAAGTGACTTCTGATGATGGTAAAGCCTCCCTCTTTCTCTGCTTGGATATGGTACACAGCTTCCTATATAGTGGCATCCTTTCCCATTTCACCTGGTTTAATCCATGACGAGCCTAATTTTTTCAAAGAACTGCCTGACTGTGGCTGACATTTGCTTAAAATGCAGCGCAAAGATCACAGCAGACACAAAAAACATTCCAGGTCCTACATGCCTGGGGGAAAAACCTCCCAGCCATAGGGTATCTCTCCTGAACTGTGCCTTGCTTGGTCTGAAGTGAGGACCTCAGCTCCTGGCTCTGTACATCAAGTATGAATCAGGAGCAGTGTGTTTGCCTTCAGAAGAAGTTAAAATGGAGCAACTGCAAATCTTCCCTGCAGGTTTGGTTACGGGATCAGCTCAAGCAGAGGCAATAGGGATCTGCATGCACCCACTACGCTAGAGACTTACATTAGCAGCTCAAGTCACTTATGCTTCTGAAGGCACAGCGGGCTAGCGAGGATGGCTGGGGTGTCTGTTCCTGCCCATGATAAACGTGAGGCAGCTGTCCCCTATTTCAGGGTGAAGCAAGCTTCTTCTCACAAGCTCACATTTATTATAGCAGCATGTATGCAAGCAGTACCCACTAACTAGCTCATCTGATGCAAGCCGACATTGTGGCCTTCCTGTGCACTTGGGCATTCAGGCTCTTTGCTAAACAGACTCCCAAGAAACTTGTTGCCAGAGTCAAGAAAAGAGTAGAAGCCCAGGAAGGAGAGCCTGTGCTGGTTAGCTTGGAAATGACTCCTGTGGCCAGATCTTGGCCACACTGTGCCACATCTTGGTACAGTGGCTTTGTGGACACGTGTGCCACCCAGCAATTTACCTGTCTTGTCATTTGCCAGACACAGTCGATGAACTGCAGGAAGACAGGAGAGCGATCCGCATCTGCATGATTCTTATCTCCATGGCCAACTCTCTGAAACAGAGCAGGACAAAGAACGTGAGTCACACAGGGCTTCATGGGGAAACTGCTGGGGTCTCCTCTCAGTCACCCAAGCCTTTGCCAACAGCTTTTAAAAGGTTCAAATGAGTCCTGATCTTGCTTTGTCCATATCAGTGGGTAAAGGAATAAAGGACAGCTACTCCCTTCATCTTTGAAGTGAAATTTCTTTATGGGGATATTTTCATGCTAAATTAAAACAAGAGTTGTTTGAGTAGAGGCTCCAGATGCTATGCTGGCACTGATTTCAGTTAATAGCTAAAGGTCAGAAGGAAAAAAAATGAGAATGCTTTTTGCTTCGGTTGCAGCTGTCGTCCTGGCTACTTCAGTAGTACAGTGTGCTAGATCTAAACACTACCTACAGGCACAGCATGTGGTGATAACCATCACACAACACCTCGCAGCTTCCAAGCGCTGTACAAACACTAACCCAGCCCATCTCCTGCCACCTCGAGAGAGGCAGTGATGAAAGTATCCCCAGAAGTAGGCCTCCAACCCTGACTGTGCTGTGTGGCCTTGGATAAGATGTGCAAGGCCTGATTCCTTATAACTAGTATAGTACATTACTGGTTATATATTACCCAGGAGCCCTAAGTACTGTACAAAGACAGAATAAGAACATGTAAGTAACAGAAATCCCTTCCTCTTCTGTAGTACTGTTCTCCCCTCACAGAAGGAAATCAATATCAGTATCTTCTTTGTATAGACAGGGAAGCTAAAATACTCATAGTTCAAACACCAGATAACAGTTTTGCCGCAGCAGAACCTCAGTTGCTTAGTGCCTCAGTTTCCCCACCTTCGTCAGAGCATTTGACTATGCAACCCACCATCGCATGTGCTGTAAACAGACCTTGTTCCAGCCCTTGCCAAAATTCAATAACTACAAGAGAACAGCTACAAGCAAAACACAATAGGATCAAAGACTGAAAGGATACTACTGAAAGGCGCTCTCAATTCCCATCAGTGCAGACCATAACAAACTGCTGTGTCACAGGTCCAGAAGCTGCCTCTCTGCCGACTCTAGGGACACAACCTCGAGCTACTCTTGGTCCAGTCTCAAACTGCTGATCTTTTAGCCTCCCCAAAAATAAAATGTGCCTGAAAAAAATGTGAGGTCAAGGCCATAACCAAATTCCTCAGCCTCTTCAATACCAAGGCATTTGTTAGATGACGGTGTCCAAGCAGTCTCAGAAAATGGACTGAACTGGAAAGAAAGACAAAAAATACCCCAGTGGTTTCTGCCAACTCCCAGCAGAAACTAACCGAAAGCACACTGTTAGTTTAAGCCTAAACATGGGAACACAACATATCAGTCAGGCACCTGAGAGATTTAATACCACCTGTTCCTCCTATCTAACCAATACTGTCTCCAAGGAGGTTGAGATATGACTGGAATTATAGGCAGAAAACAATAGCAGCAGCATTCACCTTTCTTCTGCGATTTCAGCTGGGAGACTTCTCACAGGAAAGGCTAAACTCCTTTGAAATCCTTCAAGGTGGACAATAACTTTCTGTTCAGTGCCTTCCAAGGGCTAGTGACTCACCAGCTGAAATCTGTGGCCGAAGCTCAGCCACTCCTTCTCCACTAGCACTTCAAAGCCCCTGATAGTTCGGTAGTAGCCATCTAACATGAGCAGAGAGAGAGACGTGAGCTGGGCTGTCCGGTCCCAGCCATCACTGCAGTGTACAACCACAGATGTCTTCCCTGACTCCACCTTGTCAGCAATCCGAAGGGCTCCAGCGAGAATGAGCTAGGACAAGGGAAAAAAAAAAAGTTACAAAATCTCTTTGGAACAGAAACTATAAATGAAAAATGGCTAGTGACAACACAGGACAAACCAAGGGCTCTGTCTGCCTCAAGGAGAATGGTATATCAGTTCCAACTACTTCATAACTAGGACAGCAAATTGGTGAACACATTTTTTGTTCCAGCAAGATGACAACACATCTAAACTGTAGTGCAGGCACAACTCTAGAAGAGCCCTTGCATTAAGCTCAGTCCTTGGACAGGTCAGGATTTAAACGCAGGAGCATTCTGTGTCTGACCATGAACGCAAAATGGCCATCGCCTTGCAACTGCCCCAGGAGCAGATTTGCCCCTGTTTGCATTAGCAGGTTGACAATGTAAGCTGGACATTTTTAGGACAGAAAGAGCTTAATTTGAAACATCTGTAGAAGCTGAAGCATTTTGCCCCACTCATTCTGGCTCTGCTTGGATTCCTGAAAGGCTGACAGGGCACAAACTCCCAACGCTTGCCTGGACCAGGCAGTAATGCCAGGATGTCGAGGATCCCTGAGTCAAAAGCTTGGAAACTCTAGGACTCCTGTGCTCTAACCAGGGCTTTCACAGTTACACATTACCCAGGAACACACTTCACTTCCAAAACACCATCTTTCACTATTTCAACCCCCTCTCTTGTCCCTCCTCCCATCTCCTCAAAATTCCCCATTCCATGAAACTGTGGTTT
The DNA here is from genome assembly GCA_035582835.1 of Phoebastria nigripes. Classification (NCBI taxonomy): domain Eukaryota; kingdom Metazoa; phylum Chordata; class Aves; order Procellariiformes; family Diomedeidae; genus Phoebastria; species Phoebastria nigripes. Next base: position 949,977 of record JAYKAV010001610.1, read on the forward strand.
TAGTTGTTTTTAAATTGAAAACAAATTGTAAGTCTTTAAATTTCTCATGAATTGAAAATCCAGCACTGGAATTAGCTCTGGATACATTTCCCAGTGAACAGACTGGTACGGCCTTGTGGTTACTCAGCCATGTCCAGTGGATGCAGACATGCATACCTTGATATGCTCTAGCCAGTGAGTTGACTCTAAATTAGACAGCCAGTGAGTCTCCTCGATGTTGGGATACACAATTTCTTTCAGTTTTCTTAGCGACTCTCTCATAACATGAATATTGTGAATGTCCAGGAACACTAATTCTGCATTCTGATAGGCATCCTCACTCTCATAGCCCCCTCCTTTAGCCTGAAGAACAAAACCCACATAAAAATCATTAAGCAAAAACCATATATTTTATCCCAATCATTTGTCCTGAGCAAATATCAGCTGATAAAATACCACAGTGATTGTGCTATCTAAAGCAGGCAGAAAACATTGGATTTATCTTACAGTTGGGAACAAGCACGTACACGCACACACTTTGTGTCTCTTTCCTGCAATAGTAATGAATGCTATAATTTTTACCAAAGAATATCACATTATAAGCCTTCTTTTTCTCTCTAATTATCATTTATCCCCATTCAAGCTGCTAGCTCATTAGATTCACTATTCTGTCATTTACAAATTTACCATACTATTATAGAGGAGTATATCCCACACACTAATTGCCTTTCCTAAGTAGTGGGAAAGACAGATTTAAAAAAAAAAAAAAAAAAGAAAAAAAAAATTTAAAAAAAAAAAAAAAAAAGAAAAAAAAAATTTAAAAAAAAAAAAAAAAAAGAAAAAAAAAATCAGCTTTAGTGCAACAAAGCAGTTCTACCATTAAAACAGGGCTTAGAGTGATGGCATGAGACATAACAGCAGGAACAACACAGCAACATTCTTAGACATTAAAGATCCCCAGCTTATATTTTGAAATTAAAGATCATGATGCCTGATTTTCAGAAGTGCTGAGTAACCCCTGCTCCCATCAGGGTTAACAGGGACAGAGTTCTGGTGCTGTTCGAAGAAGCAGTCTTTCAACGATGCGAAGTGAAAAATGGTGATACACAAGATCCAGGGTACTAGAGTTTTGACATCAGTACTACTATGATTTTTTTTTTCCCTTCCAATCTCATTTCCCGATGTGGATTAATCCAAATGGACCTTTAGTAGTCACACTGATATTTTACAGATACCAGTGCAGGTGTAACAGTCTGTCTAGAGAATCGGATCATTGCATATGATTCCCTTCATGGTGGAAAACCCTTTGTGATCCTCAGGAATAATATGAAATGGTGGTGGGAAATGTGCTCTAAATTATTACATTCCCAGCTTTAGACAGAGGAAAAAACACCTGACCTTATTGGCTACAGCATTCACACTAGGCCTTGCATCAAATATGAAGATTTTATGGGACTGAGCATTAGAATCCATGATGGCTTGAAGGTACTTTTCATCTTCCTTGCTTCGCTTGCCACTCACTCCCACCATTGGCTGGCTACAGCGAGTGATCGTTGCTTGACTTTCTGGGTGAATCCATGACAACACCTTTGGACACAAATGAGAAAGAAATGAAGGAAAAGTGAAATTCATTAAACCAGTGAAGTGTTTTACTTGTAATGGCTTGCTCTGGGATCCTGCCATGTAATAGCTGGTTCCAGCAGGCTGGATTCTATTAAATCACGATTGAATGAAAGAAAGAACTCTTCTGTCCTTACTCATTCATTCTGGTGGCATTCCCAAAGTTTGAACAAACAAGAGGTGACTGAATAGGTTTAAGTCTGACTTTTAAATATGATGCAGACTGTTTTCTCACTGTTGTGTGAGTCACAAACACTCTTTCTTGCTCTGCAGTCATTGGGCTATGTCTTACTCTACGTTACACCATCTAAAAGTTAAGCACTTCAGGAACAGATTTAATTTTCTATAGACTTGAGAAGTAAAACAGTACATTTTCAGTTAACGCTGAAATAATCATCATAACGATGTGTTTTGTCTTCATTTCATTTAATAAGCATTTTCATCAAGAGTATCACTAAGTATTGCTCTATCCTGAAAGTCAGAGTAGGCCAGACAACTGTAAACAAGCAAATAGGGCTGCTTTGCGTTTCCCAGGAACTGAACTGAGATTCGGTCTGGGTTGTGCTAAGTTATCTTCTCATTTTGGTTTAGTCTACATCTCTTTCACAACATTAGTTCCAGCAGATAATGTTGCTTTCTAACTCCTCAAACGTGTTGCTGTTACTTTTATTATCCATTGACCATTTATTTGCTCCCTGGAATCCACTCAGCCTGATCTTGGTATTATTTATGGCCCAAAGGTATGTAACACCACCACATCAAAGCAGCTTCTTTTGTCACACTCACTGGTATGCGTCCTCTTGATCTGAAAGATGCTACTCTCTTTAATTCTTCATCAGGAATGTTTACGGGCACAGCTAGAATGGCAGGGTATGTATCACACAGCTCATAGCGCTCATTAATCTTTGTCAACCTCCAGCTTTCATTGGGAATTCCCTAAAGAGGAAGCAACAGCAGGTTAGCAAATGAGTTGCTCTGAGACCTCAGCACAGTCAAATCCCCAGACCTGAAATTCAAGGCAACTTTTGTTAATGAAGGACAGTTAGGGCTGGAGCCTGGGACTGCATTATCTTGGTAAGTTGCATTTCATGCCTCTTCCCAAAGAGGTAGATGTTTTGCTCAGGTTACTGAAGAACAGGAAAACTAGAAGACTGCAGGGAGGCTCACCTATGGCAAAGGAACTGTGGAGGCTACAGATGTGGCAACACAAGTGATCCCCCTGAGAGCATCTTTAACATACCTCCTGGTCTCATCATTGTGCTTACAGGAGACCCAGGAGCAGGACAGAACGGGTGACAAACAGTCCTCACTCCTCTCTCAGCACTTAGCTCAAATGTGGTGAGTGGAAACGGGGGATGGAAAGTGGAGTTACTAGACAGGATGGAGGGGAAGACAGAAGGGAGAACAGGCAGTAAAACACCCCCAAAAATTCAATGTTTGGGGCCTTGTTCAGTGTTTGTGGCACAGCTGTGCAATCCCCTAAAAACACCAGAAACCTAACAATTGTATGTCTCTGGCTGCATGACTGTATGTGATCTGGACAGTGATGTGCAACTCCCACGTTCCTCTCAGACTAAGCTCTCTGGTTGTACTAGTCTGACTTGGGCTGGGAGAGCAGGGAATCTACACACACACACACATCACCGAGCTCAGCGTGCCCTGATGGGGAAGCAACTCAACAGCTTCCCAGACGATAACCTCCAGGTAACACCTGAAGCACAATGGGGACAGATCCTGACAACCTGCAGACTTAGGTTGGCCGATGCTGGAAGTTAACAGATCAAAACGGTGTGGTTGCTACTGTGTGCCTGCAAGGAGAGATTTAAACAGACACATTCTGCAGCAGGGGTGAGCACCGACACAAAGCATCTCTGTGGGGAAGACAGATCTACTACAGTGAACATGGCCAGACTGTTAAGCAGAGAGTCTGATTTAGAGGAACATCAGCTCTTAAAACAATACATGCTTCTGTTCTAATAAACAGTACTTCATTTTAAGGAGGGTGGTGGGACACTGATTACCACGGTCGYGGCTCCCACAGGAAATAAATGACAAATCTAACACAAGTCAGACGAGCTGTGGTAATTATGGCTGACCCACACAGACTGCAGCCGGTTCCCTGTCAGAGTGGTGAGTCATGCTGTCAAAACAGGTCATGGTTAGAAATAAGAGGAGAGGACAGACCTTCTGTCTAATACCGGTCACACCCTGCTTGTGAACCACCCCTGGTCCTGGGGCCTTCCCTGGGAAGGAAATGTTACTACAAGGAATCAGYAGAGCTACCAGGATCACGAGTACCCCAAAACCCTAAAGGAAAGCTATTTTTGGCACTGCCTGAAGCCAAAGAAGTGGCAGAAACAGGCATCAAACAGTGTGTATACACAGTCCAAGGTTACTGATGGGTAAAATATGCTCAGAGGTCTACCTGCTGTACACAGCAAGGATGAAATCTCCTGGGTCCACCAGCTCTGCTGTCAACCAGGGAATAGCAAGACTCTTGCTCTCAGCCGTCCATCAGCTGTGATCAAACTGGTTACTATCTGGAAATGAACTAATGGCAAATGACTAAATTGTTCTCAGTCCTGTCCTAGTAAATACCTGACTGCACTGCAATGGATCCATCAGCAATGCTTGGAGATTTCACCTCCCCCAAATCTGAACTAAAACTACGCTGTTGGCACACTCTTGGCAAGGAAAATGGGAGTTGACAAGCAGTTACATGGAAGAAAACCTCCTTTTCATTCTATCCTGCAACTCCACCAGTGCTTACTGAGAAGATCAAGCAGTCACAGGCACTATAAAGCACCCTCTTCACAGTGCTGGGCAGAACGGCTTCAGCACACGCTGCTCAATCCAGAACCGACATCTGCAAAGCTCCAAGTCTTTCAGCTGCCACCCTGACAAATTTGAATGAAATCTTTCCTTTGCAATAGCCCAGACCAGGAAAATCCATGACAATCCCTCAAAGAAAAGATGCTGCATGTCAGCATTCACATTTCCTTTGAATCACAAGGAATTTCTGCTTTCCCCTGGCACAGGAGCCTTGAATCACAGCACCATCCAAAGAGGGCTTTGGATTCAGATCGTGACTTTCTGTAAGGACTTGAAGTAAGCAGAAATAAGGAAAGCAGGCTAAAAGAGGCGCTGAATTTGCATCTTCCCAGGACGTTTGCCATGATGAAGTGTAGCTTGCGCATTTATTCATGCTCCTTCAGATTTGCACTTTCTCCAGCTGGAATCAATAGAAAAAGCTAAACATGATATAAAGCACATTGGTATTTCCTCATATAAGATGCATTTCACTGCTTCCTGGAAAGCTGTAAGCACCCAAAAGCCTACTATCAAACCAAACCAAACAGTTACAGATGTAACTCAAGAAGCCTCTGCAGGCTCAGGACCAGCTCTGGGAGCCGCCTGCCTGTGCACCTGCAGGAGGAACCCAGGCATGCCTTGCTAACAGCGTGTGTGATGGTCCAGAAGCTGCCAGGGAACGTGGCTGCTGGGTGTCCATGTTAGTGACCAGAGCATGCTGCCCTGACTGATGCACAAGGTCTGTCTTCTCCAGGTAAATTAGCACTGCTAGTAGACCCTGATTTCAGGGGAACTCATGTGTTTGGTTGCTGCCAGAGGGCAAAGTGAGGAAGGCAACATGGCCACATCTATAGTCATAAATTAAATGTGCCCGTGACCATTCTCACTGAGACCAGCTGGCACAGTGCGCCTCACATCCATACTATTAAACTTGTTTATCCTCAAAACAGGGCAGTTTGTCCAAACTGCCTACTGGTGATCCTTGGCTTGCATCAGCCTCTGAACTGTGCCCAGGTTTGGGAGCAGGCGAGCTGGCCTTGCAGCCCTCCCTCTTCTCTACTCCAAAGGGCCCAACTGCCTCTTCAGGTCCCAGCTCTGATGTGGCCCAGCTGCACAACCGCGGTTCAGACTGCCAAGGACACTGCAAAGCCATGTGAAAGAGCTGTGTGAAAATCTATAGAAAGGCAAGAAATGTAAAATTGCAGATAAAGGAAGAGGATTGTTGAGAGGGGGATCGCTGCTAGCTCAAGGTTTCAAGAAGGAAAACATCATCATGAAATGGTATTAAATCCTGTGCTGGTTTCAGCTGGGATAGAGTTAATTTTCTTCCTAGTAGTTGGTATAGTGCTGTGTTTTGGATTTAGGATGAGAATAATGTTGATAACACACTGATGTTTTAGTTGTTGCTAAGTAGTGTTTACACTAGTCAAGGACTTTTCAGCTTCCTATCTGCACAAGAAGCTGGGAGGGGACACAGCTGGGACAGCTGACCCCAACTGACCAAAGGGATATTCCATACCATATGACGTCATGCTCAGCATATAAAGCTGGGGGAAGAAGAAGGAAGGGGGGGACGTTTGGAGTGATGGCGTTTGTCTTCCCAAGTCACCGTTAGGCGTGATGGAGCCCTGCTTTCCTGGAGATGGCTGAACACCTGCCTGCCGATGGGAAGTAGTGAATGAATTCCTTGTTTTGCTTTGCTTGTGTGCGCAGCTTTTGCTTTACCTATTAAACTGTCTTTATCTCAACCCACGCGTTTTCTCACTTCTACTCTTCTGATTCTCTCCCCATCCCACCGGGCGGGAGTGAGTGAGCGGCTGTGTGGGGCTTAGTTGCTGGCTGGGGTTAAACCATGACAAATCTAAAAGGAAAAACTGTGAGTTTCGTAGGCAGTCATTGGGTGAGGGCCAACAGCTGGGTCATCCTTGTGCTGGTGTTGACATTACTGGTGGAAGATGGCAACAATAACCCAGCTGAGGGAGGCGCAGAGGCTGATCCTTCTCCTCTCACTGGTGCCTGCCTGGCCAGGAAAGTATCTTCAGATGCCTTCTCTGAGGTGGTAAGTACTAATGCTCAGCCTAGTAGCTAGTTAAACCTCAGCTATCTTTTTTGTGTGTTAGCCAGTAAATAATTGCTTCATACTCTCAATCTGCATACATCTTGCTGGAAGAGTATCTTCATGCACAGCTAAAGATGCTCAAACACGCTCACTCAAAAGAGGGACGGTAACAGCCTGGACTGAAGCTATGCCTGGAACTTGCAATGGAGGTGCCCCAGTGCTTGGGAACACTCCTTATGACTGTATCATCTAACCATAGAGACACAGCCTTTGTGCCATCTCCACACACAAACCAGACTTGGTTTCCCTCCGGATAGTCATTCATGCCTTACTTTAATGACCTGTGCTCAGTTATCACTTGCCCTATGCACATTGTAGAAGATGGAGTTTCTTTGTTTGCAGGGTAAAGCTGTTGAAGACACACCAGCATGGCACTGAAACCACCATCTTGCAAAGCACATGTTTAAGCTTAAGCACATGAGGATCTTTCACTGACAGCAAAAAAATAATTTCCTTGCTGGAATTACACACAGTCACCTCTCTCTATGGGATCCAGTAGACCGATTCTGAGCTTAGTGACGCAGGTACACCCTGAGCTGCAGCGGGCAAGGCAGGGAGGGTCCCGAGTTACACACCAGCAGAGCCTCTCTCAAACTTGGTTTGAGCCATGAGATACCAAGAGGCTGAGCACATTAGCTCAGGCGCATCCCTACACTGACACAGGATACAGCTGCCACAGCCAAGCTGGTCCCTCTGCCGCGTACTCAGCCCAGGTTGTGTCCACTTAGCACAAGAGAGCTGTGATCCGTTCTGCAGTAGAGACATACCTAGCATAAGCAGGACCTCAGTTAAGCCACGGGACATTTAACAGTTCAATTCTTATTTTACTCCCCTAAATTACACCCAACAATCCTCTGTAGGATGCTGTTCTCATGCTCTACCTTTCCCACTCCGCTTGTATACTAATGCTGGGCATTTCCTTTATCCTCAGAACAGGTCAGCTCCTCTTCTGAATTATTAATTTCTATATGGTTTCTCTGAAAGCAGCAACCACAGCCCTATACTGTGGCTCCCTGGTACATATGACCAGAGCATAGGATTAGACGAGCATGACTTCTGTAGGAAAACATCACACATTTCCAGCTTCACAACCCCTTGTAATTTTTTTCCAAATGCTCCCCACCTTGTTAAAGGAAATGAAAGCTTTAAGTTACTCCAAAGGCATCTCAAGGCCTTTTGGTTTCAACTGAGTCTTATTCACTTTGCAATTCTGTTTTATACTTTGCCAGCCCGCGTGTAATAAAAATCAGGGAGCAATTTCAGTTTTAAATTTCATTTGCCACATGTGATTCCATTTACCGACTAAATCCCAAACCTCTCTGAGTTCCTTTTGTTCTCTACAGGTTGTTTACTACTCCCCATAGTTTTACACAATCACAGATTTTTAATAAGTTACATATTTCCATCTTTCCCAACAATGCTAACAGAGAAGTCAGGAGTTTACTGAGTATCTTTCCTAATGACTACAATCTCTATCATACCGACACATTTATATTAATCTGAAAAAAATTATAATAAATAAATCATACCACACACAAACTTGCCACATCTACCAGTGTAGACATAGATCCTACCATAGATCCCACTCTAAAAGTCTTTTCTGGATGCCTGGTAGTTGGCTTCTACTTTTGCCCTGCTCCTCTCTCTCTCTGTGTCCCTGCTCCCACAGGGAAAGGACTGACCTGGCCTAAGATATACCAAGTTAACGCCTGGCCGTACTGCTGGGCTGCTTATGCCCTAGGCCAGCTCTTCTCTAATAGTTTTTAAACCAATTCCAAAAGGTCCTGCAGATAGTGCATATGTTCTGCTTTTCTATTTCTGATCACAATTCATACAGTCAGAGACAGGTAATCCCATTATCTGATTTGATGATGCCAGTTTTGTTTCACTGTTAACGAATCCCTGCTGCCATTTCAGGACGTAATCCTGATTTACTGTAGTATTTGTTATTGCTTTAACAGAACCTGGTTGGATTAAGAAAAAAGGCTAAGACATTCACACAGATAAATTGAACATCCATAGTTATAAATGCTGGCATTAAATAAACAGACTGAAATACCTAAAAGTTTTGGAAGGGACGTAAAGCTTCATGCTGCAGGACCTAAATCAACTGTAACGAAAGGGATGAAATTCTCCTCCTGGCCAGATCACAACATAAACATCTACTGCAGTACAGTTTGCCTCTTCTTCAGCAGCTGGTGTTGGTCACTTTTGGAGATAAGCTACTGGAACAGATGGATTGCGTGATCTGGAATGGGAATGACTGTGGCCCATCATGGGTAAAATTCAGATAGGTCGCGTCTGCGAAAAATCCTGGTTTGGATTCATTTTTGCAGTTACCAATGTAAGCAAATGACTGGGGGCTTCAGCACATGGACATCAGTTTGGTTTCTTGACATAAAAGCAGTCAGGCTAAGTTTCTCCTGTCCGCTCAAAAACAATACAAAAGCAGATCATAACAAAAGAAGTACATGCTGCAGCAACGTCTCAATCGTGACATGCTTTACACACAACAGTGCTACCTCGTGTGACCAGAAACAAAGACCACGGCCCAGAGTCCCATTTTCTTTACAGAAAGGCCGTGAAGAGCTGCAAATCACATGCATGTAAATATATGTATCCTTTCACTGTGTAACCAAGCTCCTGCCAAACTCAAGGTACGGCCAATCACAATATAAAAACTAATACGGATAGAAAAGCTTGTATTCTAAAATCAGACATGCCAGGATTAAGAAATTGGAATAATTTACCTTGAAATTCTCAAGGGTCACTCTTCCTTCTTTGCAGGTATTGTAAGAAGGTATTGTCTTTTGTACTTCATCTGTTTTAACAGAAGCTTGGCTAAGTGAATGCTGTGCTTTTCAATGGAGATTATTTTGATAGCACAGGTATTCTTTAGTCTTTACTCCAAAGTTCTCAGTCCTGTAAAGAAGCATCTTTCCCATACAGCTTGGGCTGCAGATCCTTCTTTATAAACAGATCTTTCCTTAAAATAACTACCAAGAAAGAGGTAAATTCTAAACAAAGCAATAATCACTGCATTATCTGGTCTTATTAGTCAAAGTCGACCTTAGATACTATGTGTGTCATTGATTACAAACATTGATTAGAGTTTGTCTCTACTAGGATTTTAGATTGTGGTATCTCATTGCAAAACATACACTTTTTTGCAGTGAAGACAGCGGAGGTAAGATACATCTCACTTTCAATTAGCAGCCTAGAAGCCAGCGATCTATCTTAGGCAGCTATTTTAGTAGGGAACAAATCACCCCCAACAGTGAAGCGCTCTCTCCCCATCTGTTAATGACAGGCCTAGAAAACCAATTTAGAAGGCATGCCCAGCTTTTAGAAGACTAAAGCTAGGAAAATGAATCCCTTCCTTAGGTTTTGGATGTCAGGAATCAGATGAACAACTAGGCTAGCACAGATGTCTTGTTTTGGTTTGCTTTATGGGAAAGACCCAAACAAATCGTTAAATTACATGGCTTTACATTTCTTAATTTTACAAAGGAAAGTTGGTTTTATCCTGGCAGATCTGGATGAGACAAAAGTTTACTGTGTCCAGGGCAAAACTGTCACCAAACTGTGCTGTTTCCTCAACTTGAGAATTTTATGACAAGAGTGATTTCATTATAAAAACCAAAATTCTCCCATCTTTTCCCCCAGGGAGGACCACTCAAGTTTTTATCGCAGTATTCCTAATTGACAGCCTACCACTTCATGATCACTAACACCTTTGACCAGTCTACTCTGGACACACTACAACTGTCTCTTCCAAGCTATGGTTAATCACAACACTCTCTAGGTTGATCCCTACGCTGATTCCCCAAGAAAATGAAGGCATTCTACATTTAGTTTTTTTTCCTTCCAAGTTCCTGTTTGAGGTATCTTACAGAAAACTGTAAAGAATTAAAAATGATACAAGCAAGAGCTCAGGTGTGAAACTCAACAATGGGATGTCTGTACCCGCGAAACGCATCCTCCGTTCCTCACTGCCAGCAGTGGCTGATGACTAAGCCAGAGCAATAGTTTTTTTCTTCCAAAACCTAAAGTCAGCTCTCTGCAGCCTGAGTAATCTCCATCAGTGGATGCTACTATCTCTAAAGCTGTACTGCTGTCATCAATCACTGCAATGTGGAGAACAATGTCCTAACCCAGCCTGCAAGACATTTGTCAGCAGGATCATTCTCTGTTCCACGCGACCTGTAATTATATTGCTGCACAGAGCCTCACTTCTGAAGAGTCGAGAGGATGAGGAAGGACATGGCACAGTACCTACCTGTCTTCTGTACTCCCAGGTGGGGTCATACACCTTCCATCCATTTTCTGGGAAAACCTCTTTGTACTCAAATGCAAAAAGTGGCTGAAAGAAAGAAAATTTACCATTAAGAGGCCACTCAGAGCCCATTTCCAGGATGTTTGATATCTCAAATAGTAATTCATGACTGGTCCTTCTTTTTTCCCACTGCACTACTTTTCTTTTAGGGCTTTGTAAAAAAGATTAACATGCTCGCTGTAACAGGTAATTAGTACAACAATGTACCTTCCTCTATACCCCTGATCTTGCTTGTCTAATACCTAGTACTTCATGGACAAAAGGAGTTTATTATGAAAGAGAGAAAGAAAAGACTACTTGGGCAAGAACACTTTTATATATTAAGAACTAGATCCTTTCAACCAGTATTTGAAGCAACAATTGCAGTGTCATAACACAACAGAGCAGATGAACGGGGCAGATTTGGGGCAGTGCAGTCACCATTACCTGTAAACCTCTGATGGATGTCACTGTGCTTTGAATATTTTCCCTCTGTTACAAGGATGTATCAGTAAATCATTCTCCATGCATGAAGGAATCCAGCCCCATGGTAGAAGACTTTTCCTGTTCTCTATACAATCTAAGCTCCTACAGAATTAATTCTAAAACAGACTTAAAAACCAGCATTTCTCCTCCTTCAACAAAATGCACCCCATGTGAACATTCTACCAAGTAGATGGGACTGAACAAAACAGCTTACTGCCACTCTGTGTCTTTTGGTAAAAACTGAAAAGAAAATACTTACCAGATTATTTGAAACTGGGAAAGCATATTTCATTAGGTTCTCAAATATGGATCGCCTAGTTCTCCCTTCAGGCTTATGAGCAAATCGCAAGTTTCGAATATCCTAGGAAAAAAAGAGGGAAATCAAATTGCAGATTTCTGAACCACTTCAAAATCGAAAGAAAATCCAAAAGCCAGCATTCAAAATAAGGTCACATCACGATGCTCTTTCTAGTACTGATTTAATATCGTACTTTGAACACTGTTGTATCGCAACTCTGGGCTTGGTTCAGTGGTCGTCTGCAGCCTCCAACAAAGCCTGCCACAACTGCAGAGGAGCAGAGGGAGTGCACAGGTGCACCTGATCGTAGCATCTTGCCTTCACATGAAGCTCTCTACCTGCCGAAAGTCTAGGGGAAAGCCTCGCTCTGGGACAAGCTATTGCTGACTGGCAGGACTTTGTGAGACAGACTTCCTAGCTCTTACCAGGCTCTCACACTGAGCTGTGCCAGAAGACAGCTGGAAGAGACTGCCTCACAAAGTACCTCCATAGAGCTACTGCACATAGGGAGCCCAAGTCCAGCCAGTTTGGTGCAAAGCAACTAATGCCATTTAAGCCTTTAAAGCTTCCATCTCAAAGCACTCAAGAGGATATCTTGGAACTGAGAACTCCTCCACTTTGCACAGCAGCACAGTTTCCACAAAGAGTGGTAACCCAAGACCTCCTTTCCGTACTCATCTACAAAATCAAATTCAGAAAATAAGTAAAGCATCTCTAAGATGCCAAGACTTTCCAGTCAAGCCTACAACTCAAACACTTGTAGTAAACAGTTTAAAAGCCACCAGCAGGAAATGAGCTATCAAGTTCAAGCACATGAAGATGGTACAGCAAGTCAGAGAATAAGATAAACAGCTAAAGACTTAGCTGTCTCACAAGACTGAGATTAGGTAATCGGTCTCAGACAGAGAACATTTCAGGATGCATAAGCTGTATCTGTACTACTCTGTTGCCGCACTAAACTGCTCTGCATATCCTGGGCCAAGCAGGCTGGCATATATATATATATATATATATGTTGTATAGGGCCAAGATACCCATCACATAGTTTGTGCCTGGGTTTCCCACCCAGGGAAACAATGTAGTTCACTCCAAACCTGACCATGTGTGCAAATTTGCATACAGGCAAAATGGCTGAGGACTAGGAATCCAGATCAAAACAGGGAACAAACTAGCTTGCCAGCACAAGCACCTGTATGTTAGCCAGGGAGGATCATGACTGCAATAGGACGAGGGAGCAGCTGGATGATTTGGTATAGATTATATCAACTGCTTTTGACTCAGCACGCCCACAGCTTGAGAGTCTGCTTAGCTTCCTGGTGCCTCAAAATCACAGCAGTGGCTGGAGCAGTTTTCATTCCTCCATCTGCCCTTATCCAGAAAGTGGCATCCTCTCAGCCTTGAGGGGGCTCTGACAAGAGCTCTAAGCAGCCCAAGACCTACAAGGTTCAGAATCGAGCTCTCCCCCACATGGCCACCGAGGGAAGCAGAGGGGCCGTGCCCTGGTGAACAGCGGAGGTATGAATTTAGGACTGGAGATGGTGGCTTTATCTATTTTGTGGGTCTATAGTTAAGTAGACACGGGGAGGTGAATTGTTACTTTTTATTGAAGTTTGCATTTCCAGTGATTCCCAGGGCTCTTGAGAGGCACATGTGAAATATGTACTGCCTTGAAAGAAATGAAAGAACAGGCTCAAGGAGGACTGATGGCTACTTGCCAGTCCCTCACCACAAAGCACAGCAGCAGGTAGGCACAAGCTAATGATTTAGGGGGAAACATGCCCCTTTCTTGGTCTTGAAATGCAAGTGAGTGAAAGGCATCCTGTACTCCACAATAACTGGAGTCTTCCTGGGACAGCCTGGTGGGCAACCCTGAGAACGGCATTAGTGGGATGCAGGCCTATGTTTCCACTATGAAGAAAAGACATTACCTAGCACAAAGCCTGAATAAAGGTTTGGATCTCGTCTTGAATGAGTGGAGCTGGAGAATCCTGAAAATTACTTTTAAAATCAGATGTTTTTTGAAGTGTGTGAAGTCATACTGACTGAAATGTTTTGCAGAACTTCCTACAGTACTACAGAGAAAACCTTTTAAAATCTATGTTCCCCTTCCCCTATTGTAAAACACAGATAAAAATTTACCTTGCATACAATCTCCAGCCCATATGAATTCTCACCACGACTGGAAGCACCTCCAATTTTCTCCACTCTGTTGATTACACCTAAAGATGCATCTAGGACAAAAGGAGGGTCCTGTAGACAGTTGAAATTTGTGAGTTTAAAAAGGGGAGGGGGAAAAATCCCCAGCTCCTGCTCCCTTACGCCTATATTCCCAAACATACAGCTATGATTCACACAGAATTACTCTCAAAGAACACCTAGGTCTAAAGATTGAATAGCCAATAAAAGCAGATGGTTTCAAAAGCTTACCCGTTCCATGCTTTTAAAATACAGTCTATAATTGGTAACAGTAAGGGTTCCTCTGATTGCTCCAGTGAAGGGGCAGATGTAAGTAACATCCTTAGCTTAAAAAAAGAAAAAAAAAAGTTGTTAATTTCATGGTTAATTTATGGAAGTAAAATTATGACAGCAACAATATTTGGGGGCTCCACTTTTCAGATGATGGAATGAAAACCAGTTTAATCTGGGATTCTAGCCTAGAGGTAACATGCAAGTTTCAGTTCTGTGGTGAAGATAAGAGTTTAGGTATAAATTGAACTCCAGGCAAGTACCATCATCTAGAATCCTACAATTGCAMAGAACTGCTACGCCTGTAAAAAAGCCAGTATTCGGCTGCAAACTGTTTACTCTTACTGAGCAATGCATTGCCAGTAGCTGAGAGCATGAAAAGAGGAGATGATTCCTGCCTGGATGCATACATTTGAAGCTGACAACAATCTGCATAAAAGCTAAGGATCACCAGTAAGCTGGTTTGTGCCAGCAAGGACAGGAGAAGGCAGTTCTCCTACATGTGGCTTTTGGGATGCTTGGTTTCTTCTGCACACCCTTGCATGCAGAGTCAGCCCTGGGATGAAGGCCCTCATGCTAAAAGCCAGCAGAGCTACAGTGATTTCCAGCAGCCAGGAATCTGTATAGCACCCAACTGCCGGTGATTTTAAGTCTGAAGTCAGCGATCAAGTTACTCTGCAACAATTCAATTATTTTTGAGCCTGAGTGACGGTGACTCAAAACAGTCCCCTTCTTAAAAGGCCTCAAACATTTCTCACTTGTTCCAGCAAAAGGCAAGAGGTGCTGCTGGTTTTCCACAGCAAACACCTCCCCTAACTGCCCTTCTGTTCTACATCAATTAAAAATGCCAACATTTAAGTCGTTCCCTCCCCCTCTGCCGCCCAGCAGTGACCCATCACATCTTCTGCCACTGAAGCAGTTGGCTGGCTGTGCCGTGGCAATGGTTTACGCTATCACTGACAAGTAATGACACCCCTGAAACACACAGATATCTTTTCAGAAGGAGACCCACTGACCAAACCTGCCAGATCCATGAAAGAACCCCCTGGACCATCTTAATAACCTCAAGCCTCCAAACCCTATGGGATCCATTTTGCAAGGGCTGTGTGAAGTCAGGACAGCTCGCCTCCCAGCCAGGTGACAGCCACCACGCACAAGAAGCACGAGGCTGCTGGGGTGTCAGGATGGGGACCTGAATTTCTTCTACCTTTATCCCATGAGATTTAGCCTGGAGGGAGGGAGGAGGAGAGACTGCCTTACTCCAGGGCACCGGCAACTCATATAACTAAATCATCCTCACGTCAGTTCTGCTTCTGCATAGCCTTCACTGACTCTCGAGATTTGGATATGGAGAAGGATCCTTAAAAAATCAGCAAAATACGTAGCACAGAATTTTTGGTTAAAAATAAATAAAATAAAATATATATATACACACATGCTAGCAATTTCATTATTTGTTTATTTATTTTAATGTACATGTGTTTGTTGGAAGGACAGTTAAACACAAAATGCTTCTAGCCAGTTCTAATTAAACCAAGTGTTTCATTATTGGCCGATTATTAATCACTTCTTTTCAAAGACTAGTTTGACAGAGGTTTGAAAGCAGACTCATGAAGCATAATAAAGGTCAGGGCAGCCTGCCTGGTTTTTCCACTGGAGTTCCCATTATTCAAAATGTAATTTCAAAATGTTTAAAAAAAAAACCAAAACAAAATCTGCTAATAAGAGAAGTGTGCATTTACACCTGAAAAGGAACAGGATTTCTGGGTAAAGAGGAAAGGTGCTAGAAAAGTGTTTTCCAGGTAAGGAATCCCAGGCACCATCTCAGACACTGGCCTTGCCAGCTTGTAAGCCACATCACCTTTCACATTTGCATTTTATTAGCTTGGTTTCCTAAGGAAACAATTTTACTTAATTACACTGCACATGTACACATGTACCTACACACATGGCTTGTCTGACCTTAACCCTACCACGGTTGTATGATTTCAGCAGTCTCTATCTGATAAATAGGGATCTCCAAGGCATTAAGATCCTTCACTGTTTGTGAGAACGGATGCCAGGTATGAGAGAGGTTGTACTAGTGCTACTACCAAGGGAAAGTCTAATAAGCTCAGCCTTTGGTAGATATAAAAGAATCCATATGGCAGAAAGACAGTGGAAACCAGGATTTATTAACTCCCCTGCTTATGGAATTCCTGTCTTTTATAGGGCCAATCTTACCCTAGATTATTGGGTTGGCTGAAATAATTTTTCTTCCCCTCCCTGTAAAATACAAAAAGAATTAGATTTGCCTTTCTTGACACTTTTAATAGGAAATAATTATTGCTGATGAATAATAAAGGTTTCCTTTTTGCTACCTTCAACTTCTTGCTGGACCAGGCAGCTGCTGTCTGGCCTACTCTGAAAGCCACCCAGTCTTACAGACTTATGCAGCTCATCACATCATTTGCCAACAGACAAAATACTGATAACTCTGATCTCTTAAACCATTCCCCCGGAACCCTTCAAAATACAGTCTTGCTGTAAGAGCTAACTGTGCCTGYGGAGCGAGTTAGATGTCAGTCTGCAGTGCATGGTTGGAGGATGAGTTCAGAGTCCTTAGGAAAGGACTAGAGAAAAGGATTGAGCATTGAAGTGGGTATTTTTGTTTGTTTTTAGGTTTTTTGCTGTTGTTGTTGGGTGAGTTTTTTTGGTAGGGTGTTGGGGTTTTTTTTAGGACTGAAGTTGCTTTCTTCCATGTCATTTTAAGAGGCAGGCAACATATTAAACTAGCAAATGCAAAATCTTTCACAGAAAAGTAACCAAGAGGCTTACTCAAAATTTCAGACTAGAGTGCATCAGCAAACCTGATGTATGTCAGAAAGTCTGGATGAAAAAAAAAGAAAAAAGACCCATATCACAGCAAGTTCTCTGCAACAGCACTGTATCCTCTCCCGCAGTTTGTGATAGAAATTCAACACACAGTTGTGCTGTGTCAACCTGCGAAGTTACCCTGTGGCAAGCACAACTTGAAACAGTTGATCCACGTCCTCTCAGGAGGGAGCAAATGCAAAGCTGTACAACCTATCTCAACAYTCATGCTAAGCTATGTTGAATTGCCTTGTATTTGCTACATGCTAAGAGGAGACATATAGTTACCTTGGCTCATGTGATGTGCAATAACTTGATTAATGAAACAACCTGATCATGGTTCTCAAAACATCAGCAATTTGCTGTTGTTGGTCAATGACCGCCAAGGTATTTTGCTCTACGGATATTCTACTTGGTCAGCAAAAAATAAGGAATTTCCTCTTCACATACCCATGTCTTTAATGGTTTCTCCTGGTAGCAAAGGTGGCTCTTCCATTTCAGCCAATTTATTAGTCTCCCTCAGGACCTAGGCAAAAAACAGAGGTAGAAAAAGAAATTCATTATGTTTTCATAAACCAAGAAGTTTACACTTACCTGCAATGGGTCAACAATATCAAGGACAACAAATATTCAAAGATCTTGAGGTACTGCCTAGTGTCTCAGCCTCTGAAAGGTCAACACAAAGCATGGGAGAGACCTCAGTACAGTCCTCGAGCATACCACTGGGCCATGCAGAAGCGTTTAAAGCAAGGATGTCTGCGATGGAGAGGCTGTGCAAAGCAGGCTGTGTGCTTTGGAAGCACACTTCCCAGGTGGCTGCCTTTCATGCTCCAACCTTCTCCTCCCCAGCCCATCATCACAAGTCAAACTCTCTCACAGTTACATACGGAACCAAAGGGATCAGTTCCTTTCGCAGTTGAAGTGATCAACTATTACCATGATGCTATCAAGTACAGCAATTTCTAGTTTACCCTGAGGAAAGTTAAAAGGGACACCTTGTCACACCACTGTCTTCAGTGAGGGTGTGACAACAGCAAAGATCCTGATTTGGCTCAGTGTAGTAGTAGTGACTTGTTACAAAGGTTATATTTTGATAGGCATGTATAGGAGGTACAGTTTCGATTTTTTTTTGGCTGCCAAATGACCAGTCCTCCACTTTCCCTTGGGTTAAAGTTATACCACATGGCATTACTTTTCACAGATATGATTGCATTTACACAAGGGTTTTCACAAGAACAGCTGCTATCACGAGCAGATGGACATTTTAGGAAAGCATGGCTGTAACTATGAAAGCATAGCCTGAGGTCTAAACCTATGGTAAGAACCAGGGGAGAATAGCATATTTAAGTGACCAAGATTAAGGCTAAGTCTATGTGCCCAAATGCAGACGGATTTAATCATGTTGCCCACACCTCAAACCGGCCAAATGACCACAACCACAGCAGCACACCAGTTGCTCAACCTAATAACACAAGACAGGGAGCAGGTAAGTTAGTCTAGACTCTGCCTCATGCTGTAGCAACCACAAGACTTTGGGTCTAAAGTTGGCGTGCATCCCACCTGGTGGAGATAGGCAGAGAGAGCTCATGTCTGCTCACAACTGAATGTGCAGACTCACCTAAAATGCTTTCTTTATCTTAATGCAAGGAAAGAGAAAGAATTGTTTTAATTTGATATTAGGAAATCTCTGCAAAGAAAATTCAAAGACATGGCCTAAAGTGGCACTCTAGAACCTGACATGTCTGTGGTCAACCTKCATGTAGGATCAAGCCAGAGGGAGAGCCTCAGGGAAGAAAAAATTCTCTAACCTATGAAAAAAAATGAAAACAAAAACCAAAGAAACCCCATGTCACAATAAAAGCATGTTCCAGCATTTTCACACAACAGATTGATGTATAGATGAAAAGATTAATAAGATCAAAGCCTTCTTGAGAAGAAGATGTAAATTTTAAAAAATGCATTAAAAAGACTCTTTAAAAAAAAATAGTAATAAAAGCAAGCACAGTCCTGACGTCCTAACAGGAACCTCACAACTGTACCCATTTAGGCCAGCTCCTACCACAGAGGCTGCCAGAGCAGCTGGACTGGGGTCTACAGGATGGGTAAAGGAAGGTCACCATTGACAGAGCTCACACTGGCAGCACTCAACTTGCAGGAAAGCTTCTCCTCCCCCACGTCAGCAATACCAGTAAAAACAAGGTTTTGCTGGTATAACTAGCAGAAGTCTATGSTGAGGACTTCTTGTCAGCACAGCTGTGTTGGCCAAAGATCACACATCCCATCAAAGCCCTGACTGAAGGCCTCCCCGACAAAAGCCTGTGATGTAGACCCGCTCTCAACTCCTGTGTGTCAGTTTTTGTGCTTGAGTAACAGCCTTGAAATTAGCAGGATAACATCTGGATTATGCCAACTGAGACGGAGGCTTCTGGCTAATTAGTCTGTAAGTGGTGGTCATTTTTGTGGCCTTTTATCTTGGAAGACATTAGTAAAAATACACCCTGTGTTCAGGACCCAATCACAACTTCTTTGAGAAGGTCCGTACCCCAAACGGGCAGCAGCTGCTGCTAGGATCACTTCGGTCAACAGCTGGACTCACTGCTCTCCTGCAGATGTCAGTGGGAGCACATCCAGCAGCAAACATTTGGAGGACTGGGTTATATCTTAAGCCAAAACAAAAATGAGGTAAAGATACATGGAAAGCATTCGGTATGACAAACAGCTGCCGTGATTACTAGGTGGGCAGTGCTCAGGTGGGTTTTAAACACTGTACTGCACGTGGGGGAGAGAAGGAGGGAAGAGGCAAGCAGTATGAAAGACAAAGACCTCCATGTCAACACCATTCTGCTAAAGACAGGGTTGAAAGCTTTTTTGGTTTAAAAACTGGCTCTTCTAAGTCTAATAAAATCCATCTGCTCACTCGCACTCTCTGAAATGTGGAGTCCCCGGGGTCAGAGGAAAGGATTAGTGATCCAACCCTGTGCTCACTTCAACACAGGGCAGCGGATGGATGGCCTCCTGGAAGCAAGGCACTTCAAGGTCAACAGCTTTGGCCCCATTGCCTCCCCCTCCCTCCCCTTTTTTTCTTTTTTTTTTTTTTGTACAGTGTTGAGGACTAAACTGTCATTTTCCCCATCCCCCAACTGACCTCAGCCACACGACCTACCTCAGGTAACGCAGCACCGACTGCCTTAATGATGATTTCAAAGTCGGTGCAAGCACCTCACCCCTGGGTAACAGTCACCCTTCCCAAGAGGCTGAGACAGACATGGTCAGAAAGCCCAGGACAAACACTTTGCTGGTGGGCCAGTCTTTGCAGCATCTGCCCAGCTCTAGACCTTGAATTAGCCTCCCAGTTGGAACATGAACACTTGAAACCCGTCCTGGCAGAAACTGAGAAATGAACAGTAGGCATTTTCCTGAAATCCACCTCCATCAATGGCTTCTTAAAATTGATTCAGGGAAATGCAATCTGTGTTCAGCTGACAGTGCAGGCAGCAGGCACCGAAGACATCTGGGGCAGCGCTAAAGGACAGGGGGTGGCAGGAGGGAGGAAAACTGGGTGGATAAGGAAAGAGGAGTTTTGGAAACAGATCGGGGGGAAGAATGGGATGGGACAATGCTCGTGGAGCTCTGGGAGGACGCTAACGCCATAGATGGACCCTCTGCCCTTTATATGACTAAGAAGATGACATGAAAAGCCCCTCCATCTTACTGTCATCCTCCCCTCCCCCTCCAAATCCAAAAAAGGTTCATTAAACTGTCAGAAAAATCTTTTTTTGTACATTAGCCTATTTTCAAGACACTAAAAGTAACACCCCTGGGCCCAGATTTAGCCCTCTGCAAATCCTGCAAAACAAAATTAAGAGCTCCAGTGAGGCCAGGAAGCAGGTAGGGGAGCCAGGGACACGACTGCAGCAGCTGGCTGCAGGAGAGTGACAGCTGGCTACTGATGCATTAATGCTATTGAGGCAGGTACCATATACATCTGTAACTGAAATGTTTCACCTCTGTGTGCCTCAGGTTTTTAAATTGTTCAGTGGGAACAAAAACAAAGAGAGCTTTGAGATCTGCAATGAAGGTCACAGCCAGAGCTGGGCAGAATCAGCATTACTTAGGAATAGGACAACGTTGATATAGAGCCACACACTGGCCGTATCTGTCACAAACATCAGTAAGATGGTTTCTGTAAGAAACAAATACAACCATCAAAAATCGGTAGACTACTCTGCCTTGCCTCTAAGTCAACCAAGGTCTTCGTTATCTTTTCCCCACAAAAGTGTTATACTTGGTAACTGAATCTCCGAGGGAATGAAGATTTTAGTTACACACCAGAATAACCTTTATTTCTGTCTTCTTTTACCGAGTAACATAATCTACCCATTCCACCCATCAGCAGCTCTCTCTAGATAAAACAGCTCTCTGGGATGCTAAGCATGGGAGTACCTTAGCACCTAAACACAAGTCCTGCCTCAGCTCAGAGAGGGTGTGAGGACTTCATGCCACCACCTACCTTTGTTCTCTGCTCAAGCAGCGACTTGGCAGAACAAACCCACACTTTCTACATTTAACAACTGCTTCTCTTACTCCAGGATCCCACCTTGTGTTAGCTCCAGCCCACTTACCCATGGCTGAAGGTGCAGAGCTCTCTCATGCTGTCCCACCTATAGCACCCAAGGCAGGAAAACCCCAATGCTGTATTGTTGACACAACCTCCAGATCTCAGCAACAAAGCAATCACCTCCTTTGCTTTCATGTCTGGGGTCAGGGAAAGAGGTTTAGATCCTGCTAAAAAGGTAAGACTGCTCCCTGCCTCATCCCTTACCTCTTCATACTGCGATTCAGGGTACTGCAGTTCTGCCAAGCCTCTCCAACCATGTGTTCACACTGCCTCCCAACACTGCAGCCAGCATGCTGCTCCAAAAATCCCTCTCCTGACTGATGTCCCTGCACGACTCATGCACGCAGCTCATCCCAAGCGGCTACAGCCAGCTCAGGGTGGTACAGAGATACGTTGTGCCGTAACTCTAACTACAGGGTCTCAGAAGTCTGCGCACCACTGAACACTGCTCCAGAAGGCCCTGAGAGGGTGCATGAAACTCTATATTCAGGGTTTGCTTTTGCCCGTGAACAAAACAACTGATATGTTTTCCTCTTGTGTTGCCCGAGAGGCGTTTGCCCACCAGCGGAGCTGCATAGCTAGGATGACAACACACGTCCTGTGCCGGCTGAGGCCGAGCCAGGATTGCCTCCTCCTACCCAATCTGCCAGTGTTGCAATTGCTCCCATGTCCAGTTCAGTCAAGATGCCTGGGTTAGCTTAATGCCTTTTTTAATGGTTGTTTTTCCATAACTCAGAACATTTTGCCAGGACTGGCTTGGGGCATGACTACACCAGCAACTCAAGGGGTGTAAACCCAGGGCGAGGGAGGGAGAGCAGCCGGATTGACTAGGGACAGTAACTTCAGCCCTGGACACTGACATCTGCAGCACAAGCCTCCAGATAACAAAGATGCATGAAGAGAGCATCTGAGGTCCCTCCCAGCCATTTTCCAGTTATTCTCTTCCACTCTTTCTCCTGAATATTTGAGTCCTGAAACCCACAGACAAAGCTCAGGTTTTTTTGGCTTCATGCAACTTACGGGGAGACTACAGGTTTGCGTTACCAAATTGCTGTGTAACAGTTTTCCCAAGCCTGCATAGATTCTTCTATCCTGAATCACAATCAGAATGAACAAAAAGAATCTTTTTTGGTTTAGACAAAATTAAAATGTACCCTTTTTGTGATCCCCGCCCCCCCCCAGGAGTTAATCTCTCCTTGGTAACCTCCTACACACTCCAAATCATTTTGTACATTTTGAACAGATTTGTTATGCATAAAGCCACAGCACTGGTACGACAAGCTGGAGAAGTGGGCCCATGTGAACATCATGAGGTTCAACAAGGCTAAGTGCAAGGTCCTGCACCTGGGTCAGGGCAACCCCCAGTATCAATACAGGCTGGGSGATGAAGGGATTGAGAGCAGCCCTGCCRAGAAGGACTTGGGGGTACTGGGGGATGARAAGCTGGACATGAGCCAGCAATGTGCACTCGCAGCCCAGAAGGCCAACCGTACCCTGGGCTGCATCACAAGAAGCGTGGCCAGCAGGTCGAGGGAGGTGATTCTGCCCCTCTACTCTGCTCTGGTGAGACCCCACCTGGAGTACTGCGTCCAGCTCTGGAACCCTCAGCACAAGAAAGACATGGACCTGTTGGAGCAGGTCCAGAGGAGGGTCACAAAAATGATCAGGGGGATGGAACGCCTTCCTATGAAGACAGGCTGAGAGAGTTGGGGTTGTTCAGCCTGGAGAAGAGAACGCTTTGGGGAGACCTTATTGCAGCCTATCAGTACTTAAAGGGGGCTTATAAGAAAGAGGGCAGCAAACTTTTTAGCAGGGCCTGTTGTGACAGGACAAGGGGGAATGGTTTTAAACTAAAAGAGGGTAGATTCAGACTAGATATAAGGAAGAAATTTTTTACAATGAGAGTGGTGAAACCCTGGCACAGGTTTCCCAGAGAGGTGGTAGATGCCCCATCCCTGGAAACATTCAAGGTCACGTTGGATGGGGCTCTGAGCAACCTGATCTAGTTGAAGATGTCCCTGCCCAGGGCAGGGGGGTTGGACTAGATGACCTTTAAAGGTCCCTTCCAACCCAAACTATTCTGTGATTCTATTCTATGATTCTATGACATGTTCAACCCGACACCGTGACCACCTTGCTCTTGCATTATTCCTTTCCCCAAAACCATGTCTGCCCCATCTATTGAAAAGACAAGCTCTCCAGGCTCAGAGCTGCTTTTGTTCCAGCTACACACAGTCCTCTTCTGTCTTTCCTACAGCAGGAAGCTGGTCTCTTAACTGGTCCCTTGACATAAACATATATAACCTGTCTGTACAGACAAACATTATACACACACACACAAAATCCCTTTGCATCTGCAGCCCGTAAACTCACAGGTTTGGCACATCTACCTCATGAGCGTGCATTGGTCAGCAGCAACAGGCGGAATATATGTTGCAAGGACAAGAATGTGTGTATTGTACATGTGTGCAAGAATATACACATAGAATTAGTAGATTTTATAAATATGTAGCTTTTCAAATTATGGGTGAAATATGGATTTGAAACTCAACAGCCAAGTGAAAGGTTTTATCTCCTACAGGAAAATATTTGCCTGATACTTCACATTTTAATGGACTACTGGGAATATTCTACTTGTAGTTAACATATCTAAACTTCCCTCGCAACCCCCCCGCCCTTTTTTTTAAACATCTTTCTCTCAAGGACTGGCACATGATTAAATGCCCTCCTGAATCGGCACTCTTGCCACTGTGCAGGCAGGGTAGTCAGTAAACTGCAGGAATATCCATTTCATCTAAAACTGGAGATCCACATAGGAGCTAGTCACCGTAGGTGCTCTGTTCACTCAGTGGAAAGCAGGAGACCTAGGAGATTCACCTTTAGGATGAGAGCCTTTCTTCCCACCGAAGGCTGAGAACTAGGGTAAGTAACTCCAGTGCAGAGCTGGTAGGGCAAATCCCATCTCTGGTGCTTCACTGTGGCCACTGCAGCAGTGCCCAATCTCCTGGACATCCCGATACAACTGAGTAGTCACAACCCATACTTTGCAGAGAGGTCCAAACTTACTCTGTGCAGAGAGGCAGCAGGAGATGAGCCAGGACAGATCCAAAAATTACATGAACTTCATTACAACAGGCATGACTCCAAAGCTTGTAGGATAGGTCTTATTAGCTGAGTTACCAGAGACAGCTTTTGGGTCAGAACTGGCTCCTTTCTGCTGTCTCAGAGAACCACATGAGGGAAGTCAGCCTTTCTGCAAAGGCTCAGCCATGAGATTATTTTTACATACTTGATTTTTTTAAAATTTATTTTCTTTGTAAATCAAGAGCAAAACATATACACTTACATAACCAATGTTCTTCTCCTTTCAAATGCCTTTTGGTGGTCTCAGACCATGTTCACCTATTCCTTCCCCTGAATTGCCCTCCCACTCCATCTTTCATGGTTGTTGCCATAAAAGTCAATCAACAAAGGACAGTGCCACTATGGCAGGTGTATCAGGATTTATCATTACCCCAATGATGGTGTAAAAACTTCTGAAACAAAACAGATATAGAAGCTCTTTCCATTCACCTCAGAAAAAAAAAAAACGAGGTCTAATTCTGTCTAGCTGACGTTGACAGAAGCTGCAGAACTGACACAAATATGTGCAGAATCGGGACCTGTATGCTTATTTAGGATAATTTTTCATAGCTGCATTGGTTTCTTTTCTAAACGAAACATTTCTTACAACAGGAAAAAGGGCACATTTTTTCTAGCATTTTGCTGCTTAGATGCTTCTGTCTTCTCAATGCTCAATTAGAAGGACCGCAAAACAGTAGCCGTGCTTACCTGACAAATCCTCCTGTAGACTGCAAATGCTGTACTACTTTGGAGAGATTTTCAGCTGCCACTTATGGCTATTTCAAGTGTACTTTGAGAAAATTGATGTGCTATGTATCCTACTGGAAATGTAATAAAGCATAAATCGAGCAAGTAAATGCACTTTGTTGATTATTTTTGAATCATTAAGAATACCACAGCAGAATGACTACAGGAAAGAACAGCAGTATCTCTGCATGACTGAGGCACAGGGACTTTTCTGAGGATTATGACCAGACGGGTTGAAAAACTATGTTAGAGACATTCAGACCAGCAAGATATTATGCAGGGAAATGCTTTGTGTCTTATTCTTTTGGGATATTAGAAGTTCAAAGGGGAAAAGACAAAACACCATGGACACATGGATCATTTCAGAATAGTACACAGAGAATCAAATATACCATCCAAAGACCACATCAAGCCCATTCAGCTCCTAAGAGAGCACTCAGCCAAAGAAGGCTTCCTAGCTTGGTTAAAAAACAACATAAGAGGCATTTAAGTTATCAATAAAATGTTCTGACAACAGAATCAATAAAATGTTCTGACCATCTATTACACTACTCTAAAGACAATAATCACAATGTACACTGCAACTGCCTTTTAACTATGCTTTTCTAGTCTCAAAAAACCCACTGACACAACTAAAAAAAACAAATCACAAACTGTGATCTCTACCTACTGTGTGTATTTTGAGAAATTATAAAAAGGCTTGAGAAATCACTTGCTTACTTACCACTGCCTTGAAAATCTTTACAAAGAAGCTGAAGATTAGTGTATTTTAAAAAAAGTAATGCAGTCACCAGGGTAATATAAAGGGACTCCTCTGGAGGAGGAAGTAGCCACTACGCAGTGTTTCCCTGGGGTTTTTTGCTTTGTTTTTTCCACGATGTACTTCTCCACTCAGACCGGAGTGTCCAGTGATGAAGAACAGTCTCTCTGGGCCGGTGAATCTCCTGGGCCCTCGCTGCACAAGCACAAGGCAAGGCTTAGAAGTTCAAAGGAACACATTGTTGAGGGCCACTTGTTCAGCCATGGCTGGCTTGTCTCTTCAAGTTTGTGTGGCTTGGTGCCTCAAGACAATTCTCTCATTAGGCTCTGACAGAAAGTCGTCATTGACTCAACACAGCAACGCTCCCTGGCACAGAAGGTTGCAGATATTATCTATTCAGACAAGTCCAACATTTTTTAATACAGAACCTTCTTCAGTGCCAAGGGTTCCACATATGTCTCGAATGACAACAGCTCTGTTCTCCACTGGTCGCTCAAACGCTTTGTACAGCACGTTAGCCTGACTCTATCCTGTCTTTATTTCTACTGCATTTTGTTTAGCAAACAACTTATACGGGAAAATAGATTAAAATTTTCAAGGAAAGCATTAAACTAGTTCACTGAAGTTCGTATCATCGGTTTTAAGTAACAGAAAAACACTCTGACCAAAGAGAGAGTTATAAATTCTACCAACTAAAACAAGTCACAGAGAAGTGTCTCTGTTACCAAGAATTTCACTTTGGAGTTTAGTGATATGTAAGATAAGGATTCAAGATACAAGTAATTACAACGAGTAAACAATCCTACAGAGGGGAATGAAGATGTTTCATTCAGTGCAAAAACATCTACAGAAAATCAAATCTTGGCAGGTACTGCATGCAGTCACAAATCCGCGTGCTCCTTTTAAATACCATGCTTGTTCATTCCTGCCTGATTTGTGCTTCAATCTACAAAACTATAAGGGGGGTGGGGGAGGAAAGGGGGGAAAAAAGCCAYCTCTTACCCAGTTTTACTCAGCAAAAGGAGATTTCTTGCACTTTGTGGCTAGGAGAAATAYGACAGTCGATTAGGAAGAGCTGAAAATATTTTTGAGGAACATCTGAAGGCCATTTGCTTATTCTCCTTAGTTTTCCATTCCTAATAGATGGCAATCATAAACGCTTCCAGAGATTTCCTTCACTGTGCATTACTTCATATTCAGACATTCAGGTACCTCTATATAAGAAAAATTAGCAACGCTTGCTGTCTTTGCTCTCTTCTAACTAGATGAGCACTTAGGGAGTATTATTTCCATGTAAAGGAGACAGAAAACTGACTGCATCTGGCTTTTCCCCCCATCTAATTTGCATGAAATCAATATTTTGCAACCCAGAGGTTGGCTACTCTGTGTTTTTGTTTCCTTGAAAGGGGGAGGCGCAGAAAAGGACTTACTGTGGAGAGGTGCAGGGAGGGGACCAAGATTTTCCATCTCTCAGGACAGTTTAAAAAGAAGAAGATTGTAATTCTCATGAAATATATAGCATTTACAGTCCTGGAAACTGGAGTCCTAGAAAAACATGGCAACAGTAGGGGCTAAATTCCAGTCATTCATGGGGCTRTCCTGGAATGACCATGCTTATGGACAAGAGCATCATTCATTCTCCAGAACCAGTCCTTTGTGCCTTTGTTCATCGACAGCTTAATGCTCCAAAGAAGAAAGGAAAACAGTTTCCCACAGACACACACATGCAACTCATACGGCCAAAATCAGAATATCGAGACAGCTAAAATATTTTTCCCCATAAGATTTTCCTACTTCTTCTCTGCTTCTCTTTAAGTCTCTCTACTTGGTACCTTTGATAACATAAAGCATCACCCATTCTTGGACTTGGTCTTGATTTCAGCCCTGTGTGCAAAGGGACCTGTGGAAACACTACGCACAGACCAGGTAAGGACTACTACTGCCTGCATAGCTTCTACTCCTGTACACCCGCAAAAATGTGAGGTGCACCTCCGTGTGAGAATATGACTGAGCCCAAAGTGATGACCCAGAGAAACACATATGGTCACGTCTTCACACAGTGACAGTAAAAAGATGAACTGTTTATTTAATTTCACTGCTGTACCACCAGTTCACATCTAGCCAAGTCTTTTGTGACCACAGGTCAATTATCTTCACCATCTGGTGGCTTGTGCAATATGGTCTGTAATTTAATAGCAGCCACAGTCCAGTGCACTGGGATGGAAAGCTCACATCACAGAAGACATCTTTGCATTTGCTATGAACTAGTCTTCTTACGGGCAGTCCCATGAGAAGAGTCAAGGGCAGTCTGAAACAGGAATACTTATCCTCATACATCTCTGAGCGAGGATGGAGCTGACTGGCAGGGCAGAGAGTCTTCAGCTACCCTGGAGGTGCTTAGGCAGAGGTTTTTTCATGATTTAGTGCTTCCAAACTAACATCACTCACTAACTGAAAATTCCCTTAAAAGCAAAAGTAAAAAACATTGCTTAAATGAGTGCTTAAAGTTTAAAAAGTTATGCCGCTCTCTAAACCCAGCTCTCGTTGAACATGTGTTACGCATAACCGAAGCCTGACACACTTCCTGCGCTGGCAGGGAGATAGCAATGGAAAAGCTCACTGAGGCTAGTTTTAGTGATTTACAGCAAAGGATGGGGGGGGGAGGGAAATCACATCTTTCTTCAATATGTTTTTCTACTATCAATATACATGTTCTACATAAAACTAGTCTAAGCCACTTTGCACTAAAGCTAGACTAAAATAACACAAAGGTGGCAAAGTCAGTGACTGGCATTTCAGTTAATCCTGCCCAACATCACCTGAGGGATAGGATTTACCTCAATTTTAGAGGTCTCCATCTGGAGAAATTACCCTGAACTCTCTTCATAGTCAGAGGAGAAACACAGTAGGTTTTCAAATGAGACAAAACTACACCTTTACTGGAGCACAGCCAAAGCTGGGATCCACTCTGAGAAATCAGTTGCTGCCCCTCAAATAACGTTCACAACATCCTGCAGCAAGGACTTCTCTAGCGCAGCTACATGACGTTCTCATCTAGCATGGGCATTTCCTTAAAGCAGAGATAAATCAGATCATAAATGACCTATTTCTTTCCATTGACTACAAAGGAACTGTGGTTGGCTAGCTTGAATGCAGACTTGCTCAAACAGATTTCATCCAGAAAACCTAAGGAGACAGCGATGGCATCCATTTACTGTCTTGGAAGGAGAAGGCTCCTTCATATACCTTTTGTCGTGCATCAGTTATGTATCTTACAAAATAAACCACATGGGCTTGTCTACAGTCTCCAACCATACACGCAATGGATAACAAATTAAGGTTACACAAGCAACTCTGTTTCTTTCCTTTTCTAACCTTTGAGTCCTGAACATGCTACGATAATGCTCTTGCATCTCATACATAAACCCATTGCAAATCCACCGCCTCCTCATATATTAAAGGAGAAAATTATTATGGAGGGAGCAAACAATCATGGAGGATGGGACATATGCTTATACAGTATTTTTTTGGACCTCAGAGGAATATCAGGAATTGTGGATCTTACTGTTGCCCTCAAAGGGGAGAACGGTTTAGTGGTCACAAACAGCAATGCCAAGAACAAAGATCTGAATCACTTTATCTAAAGGCTGCACAACTAAGCAGGTGACGTATGGGTCTGCTGTACTGGTTTCCTCTGTCCACAGAATGGACTAGAAGCAAGAAGCAACATAAGAAAGCCAACGTATGAGTTTCTACCCTCTGGTTCAGGTTTTCGCTGTATACAATCCAAAACCAAACACAATGGACCTTAACAAATTTTCAGGTAAAGGTACTGTTTTTAAGGGAAGTGGCAGCAGGCTCCACTGGCCACATCCACTGCTTCCCAGCTGCAGATGGAAGGGATCTAACCTTTTTATGACAGCTACTCCAAAGCTTTGAACGCAGTAAACTTCAGGCATTATCCTATAAATCAACAGCTAACTCAAAATGAAAGTCCCCACTGATAAAAGCTAGAGCATTAGCAAGAAGACTTAAGAGAAGTACTATAAACTGCACAGACATATCTGCCCATAGGCACAGGAGAAAATACCACCTATGGGACTCAGGAGCAAGTATCTCACTGTACTTTAATAACCACCAAGTTCCCAGATCTGTAAGAGATATTTATGCACCTCAATCCCTTTGGCAATCTTGGCTTAAAGGTGTTTTTAAAATCTCATCCCAAATTACAAAGTATCTATGAATTTCCAGCTCATTTTCACTTCCAACTACTTCAATTCTGTTCTTGCCTGATGTATAACTTATGTTAAAACATATGGCAGTGTATTTGCTAAAAATTCCCTCAAAAAGTGCATTCCCTAAATCAATTCTAAACAGCTTCAGATTTGAGATCAGGAAGGGGGTGGAGGGTAGAACCTAATAGTGCTTTGTTGTTTTTCTGTTAGGGTTTGGGGTTTTTTTTCTTCTTTTTTTCCTACGAAGCTAACTGAAGCAGCCAAAAGTTATTTAGAGTTAGTTTATGAAGTGAAAATTCTATAAATTGTAGTGGAAAGGCAATTTAATCTTAGTTCCAGATATTGAAATGCTCAATATACATTAAAAAAAAAAAAACCTTCATAAAGGTTATTATTAAATACTTTGGAGAAAGATTTAGGAAAAATACTGCACATGCATTCAGTAGGAATCCCCAGTGGTTGTCTCATTTACCTCATTACACACATGCGCGCGCACACACACAGAGTGTTAATTGCACTCCAAAAGAAAACTGCAGGCACAGACTGCAAGAAATTATGTGGGTCCTTCCCCTGGTTCCCTCCTCCCGATGGACGCCTACTATTCTTCTAAAAATTCCCCACAGAAAAAGAGAGTGCTAATTGTAGCTATCACAAAGTATTTTTCCATTGTCACAGAAATTTAATTCCTAAATTTGAGTCAATGCACACGCAGAGGCAGAGACCAAGTAGAGGTAGGAGTGATGATGGATCCACGTAGCAATTCATTCTAGCAAGGAAAAATTAAACACACATCAAGAGCATAATCGCATAATTGGCAGATCCACTTCAAAATCTTGAAAAGCTTATTTTCAGCCTCTTAAAGCTAACTGATGCAACACCTTCCTGTGAGAACACCATGTAGCCCAGGCACTTGTCTCCCATACCACAGAGTTACCACAAAACGCATTAGTTCCCACTTCAGGGCTTGTTCTCTTACATTTTTCCAGGAACAATGTGGGACTTCTTTTTGTCCTCAAAAGAAATAAGGTGCTTAGCTCAAATCTCAATACCTGTTAAGACTTGGAAGTTTGTGCTGTCTTGTGCCAATTAAAGCTGCACAAGACGCTCATGCGTGTAAGGAAAGAGCTAGAACACAGAACACTCTCATGCCACTGTATCAGTTAATGGTGTGACCTCATCTGCAATATCAAAGGCAAGGCCACATCTCAGAAAGATCAAAGAAAATAGTAAGAACAATGAGGACCTTGAAAAATCTCTCACAGAACTGACTTAAAAAAAAAAAAACTTGCAGAACTGTCACATGACAGAGATGTTAATTCAGAGAAAATTGGACAAACAATGATAAGCCCAGAGAGAGGATGTCTGTTCTCCTCGACTGAAGACCTGAAAGAAATCGGTGTTAGCTGATCACAACTCATAATAAATCTTCCATTTAGGAGCTAGCACTAGGCTCCAAGAGCAAGCCCGGGGAGCAAACAGGAATATACTAGCACCGACAGCAATTGATTTGAGGACAGGTTGTGGGACTGCAGTTGCACTGGCAATACCAACACAAGAGGATATCCACAGGTAGAGGACAGATCTCCATCCCACCTCCCAGGCTTGTTCTCCAGCATCAAACACTCTCAGGAATGAAGAGAGAAATGGTTAATGCATTAATTCCTCCAGGAGAGCTAAAGTCAACCTGTACTAGTGGAAACTGTCCCTTTCTCCCTATACCGTAATACAAGTAGGACCGTGGGAATGCATTTTCTCCATGCCTGCTTACCATTGACAAGCAGTCACTCAAGCGTAAAGGCAAGAACCGGCTATATGTCCTCACATAACTGCATCGCAGCCACTCACACCACCTCCTGCAAGGGCAAGCTTTAGGTGCAGCACAGCAGGCTTATGCTGAGTTCAGGCTCCGCAGAGCCGACGCAGGTTAAGAGCAAGAAGCATTTTGCCAGCAGAGGCACATGCTCACACTTGGCCTGCAGTGCCTTTATTCTAAATAAGTAATTCTCTGCTTTACCATCTCTCCTTAAACACTATTCTAAAATGAAAGGGGAGCAGCATTTGTTCCAACCACAGCAGAACTTTAGTTTGCTTAGAAATAAAAAAAAAAGAGGAGGACAGGCTGCGAAGAAATCACTCTGCAAATTACAGGAACTGTGGCACAGCAAGGAAGTACGCGCTTCTAATGGCCTCCAGTAAACAATATATATGCATCTTCTGCCTGAAAAATATATCATGCAGCTAAGTGAACATTCCTCTGTGGACATTATTTTTGATTGAGGTACAGAGGCCCCGTTGGATGGGGAATCAGACATATCCAGGAGAGCAGGAATCCCTGCCCAGACAGCTTACAATTCACACAGACAAGGTGATAAAAGGAGGGAAAAAGTCACAAGATGCAATCAGGGTTACAAGGAAAACATGTTGAGCCAACTTAACCACCAGGAAGGAAAGACAACCTCGATTCTAGGAAAGAAATGTTGCTTCGTTCTCTACTTGTAAAGGTAGTTCTCAAGTGTTGAAAAATTGTGAAAGGGCAGTTGAGTTGTGCATCGGAACTGGAAAAAGAAACCCATGCAAACTTCAGTAAAAAAATTAAATAAGGAAATAAAAGAAGTTTGTGTAAAATTTATTTTTTTATCATACTATACAGTTACAGTCGTAGCAGTATTTGCAATCTTATGTGTATTCATATCAATGAATCACTTAGCCTCGGCCTAAAAACTGTGTTTTCTGTATGCTGGAGTAACTTAACACCCCAACTTCATGGGGGAAAAACTTCAGACCTATTACATACTTCTTTACCCAGACATGTTCTGAAGATTACTTTTTGTATCCATAGGTAAAACATGTAAACTATCATTAGATTACACATAAACTATTGATTCATTTCAAATCTTAGCTTAATATTGGCTAATAAGCTGCCTTTAGAAAGAAACATGCATGTTCTTGCCGCTTACAAACAGGTGCACTTTCTTTTATTGATTATGGACTACTGAGACAACACTCATGGGACAAAAAAATTATCATGGTTGTCAAAGGAATTAGTGTTGCATTTAGAGGCTTTTATGTAATTTTTCTGTGTTTAGATTTTACAAAGATGCTCAACCACAGCTGAGAAATGCTAAAAGTCATGACTAGAATGTACCAGTATCAACAGTTTTATACTCAGGGATGTTTTTTTAAAGCAAAGGTGTATCAGCAAACCCCTTGGTTTCATAAGAGGAACGTACAGATAGCTTTCGAAACTCCTGTGACACTGAACTAGAACTTTGGATTTATAATTAACAAATCTAATAACAGACTTAAAAGAGCCTTGTTTGGACCTTTTTATGTCAGAGCCATTTATTGTGACAGAAGATTATTTTATCAGCTTGGAGATAGCAATCTTTCTCTGAAAGAAGATACTTCCAAGGACTCAGTGTTTACAAACAAGCAGGAGTTTTCAAGACAGAACATCTCATATATACACACAACAGAAAAAAGGATATATAACTGTCAGAGGTCGAGATTTCACTTACTTAAAGCACTTAAAAGAAAATGGAGTTCCTTTGAAAATTCATCTCCAAGTGTGGGTTGCAGAGTCAGCTTTTTGAAGATTAAACAACTTTATAAAGAAGGAAATAATATGGTAGAGATTAAACTTCAATTTCTATTTCACCTGTTTGACTTTGGGTCCTTTCATGCTTTGACTACATAAAATTTGGCATTAACCTGAAAGCTGAAAACATTTTACCATATCCAAACTGACAGGAGCAAGAAATGTCCTCTGAAGGAGGCCACTACATATTTTTTTTTTTTTTTTTTTTTTTTTTAAAGACAAAACATACATACCCTTAAGTCTGGAGAGAAGTTGTCTGCCGAGGTAGAGACCGAGTCAGACGATACAGCAGAAGCAGATTTGGTGTGAGCAGAATGGTCCGAGTGAGAAGTGGAAGCGCTATAAAGAGAAACACCACAGTGTATCAAAACCATGCTCAAGAATGCTCAAAAGCCATCAAGTACGGCCACTCGCTTACAGTCACATCAAGCATTTTTCACTATTTCCACCCTTTCCATTCTCAGTTATTCAGCCCTCAGCAGTGGTTTAAGAGAACCTGTTTTACTTGCCGTTGCCACGGATTACCAAAGTGCACACAATTCATTACCAAATCTCAGCTCAGACTGAGCCAACGTTATCATGATCACACACTTGATCAATCCTAAATCACAGAAACTAAGGGCCTCCATTTCAGGCTTTCAGATGGGAGATATTAGTGCGCTGCAAGGGGATGAAAACAGACAGACTCCTGAACGCATGCCAGCAGAACTCCAACCGCAGCTTTACAACGGTGGGAGAAACTCAGAATAAAAACTCTTTCCATCACACATAACTTTCCTCCTTCAGGTGTAAGTACAACCCTCAGGAGAATTAAAAAGACTCTCTCAGCATGCCTCTCTGGTGATAAAAAGTGCGATTTGCTAAATAGCAAAGCAAAACAGTTATTTCTTTTTCTATACAGTTTTTCTAGTACAGCTGTAAGCAATTAAAATAAGCTTATTTTATAGCATTTTTATGCTGCGACCTCTCCTACAACCATAATTGCTTAAAATTAACATTTGATAATAATGCTCTTAAAACCCCAGATGCCTGTAAAGTAAGTTCCTCCATGGTTCGTTACCCCCTGAAGCCACAGTACAGCAGCGAACGCTACCTGCAGCAATTAATTCCCACACTCTTACTAACCCCAGAAAGGTTTTACCTGGGTGTAAAGACACTCAGGCTTGCAAGCCTATCCTTGGCCGAAGCAGAATACCAAGAGGAGTATTACCGTTACTACTTGTATTAATTGGACATGTGACAACCTAGAAACAGCTATATCTGAGCTTTGAAAGGGACTGGAGATCTGTTAATTGTCTGAAAATTGTTTTGCTGCTGGTAAACAGCCACCGAAAGGCCAAAATGTTCCATTTTTACTTCTATTCTTCAGAGTTTGGCAAAGTATTGCACAGGCAGTGTTAGAAACATGAAGGACTACAGCAAAATTGGGCTCTTGCTGGGAGTCAGTCCTTTGTCTCCAAGGATTAAAGAGTATTGGCAACTCTTTCATCCTACGAAGTAGAAACTTAGAAATGGAACCTTTGGGAACAGTAAAAAATTATTTAAAAAAAACAATACTGGTGTGCCAATTGAATGGCACAATTCCACTGAATGCATTTGTTGTATACGGTTCAACAGCTAATCACTCAGCTTTCCAACTTGCTCAACTCTTGCGGTGTTGCTGGGTAAACTCACGTCATTTTGGATGGACAGTGGCACTTGTGCACACAACACTGGCTCACACTGCAACAGCCCCAGAGTCTCTGTCTCAGGCAGAAAATAATCTTACACTAAAATAACAAGAACTGAATCTGCAAAGCCTCCTGTTCTTACAGATCAAAGGGCCTCACACATACACTGAATTTGTGTACAGTTTCACATTACAACAAAATTGACATAAAGTGTACGCTGCTGCTGAACGGGCTGCTCACGTTCCCCTCTCTTCCTCCTCCTCTCAACCTGGGCTGCACACTGCTGCCATCTCCATTGCGCTGGACAAGCATCACGGGATGCACGGTTCAATTTGCTGATCTGCCGGGGCAGTAAACTATTAATAAACATGAAGAGAGTCTTCTGTTGGATAATAGGGCTGATTGGATTCATTACATGGCTGTATAAATCATCAGATGCAGCACATGGAGAGGGAGGAAATCTGTATCTGGAGATGATGAGGAAGGCTGAGAGCACTTCTGCGCACAGCAGCCTGCAGGCATGCTAAATTAGGCTTAGCACTAAACCACGTTTTTACGTTACTTTACTTAAACGAGCTCAGACCCCTGGATGTGTTCCCTTGAAACTCCTTTCAGCCTGGTTTCTGCATGGTCGGCCTTCATCTTCCAAGCGTTCCCCCTTGTGTTTGCAACTGTTTAATTAATTTGATTTTTAAAAGCGTGTAAAAAAAACCAATCACACTTAATTTAATCATTCCACAAAGCAGCACCAGTTTACTGTACAGCAATCCATAAGGAGGTGGTACTTAAAGTTACCAGTGAAGAGCAAGCAGATACTGTAGATGCCTTTATCACTGGGTGACAACCCTGACTCCTGCCCCTGGGTCCCCACTGTGCCTTCTCCCATGCCGGCTCCAGCCAGGGGAGCCAGAGGCTCAGAGTAAGCCTCCAGAAGCCATGACTTCTAGCTCCCTCCCCTTCCAGGGCCCAGAATTTTGTGTATTTAAATGCATTTTACAGGTCAGCAGCTCTGCTGAGTTTACAAGTCATTTAGCACAGGTGTAAATAAATAAGCAAGGGGCACACCAGCAGCTAACCTGGCCTGTGTGCACCGTGCAGGACAGCTTACTCACTGAGCGAACATCGCTAAACCACTGAGCATGGTAACCTATTAATAGAAGCATTTGCATCAAGAATTTCACATCCTTTAGTCACAGAAAAGAGAGCTGGAAAGGCTGGAAAGGTTTAATGGAGTGTGCTAGCCTCTCTGCCCCCAAGCTAGGACAAGCTACACCCAACCAACTCCCGAGACCTGTCTGTCTAACCTGCTCTTAACAGCTCCCAGGGAGGGAGAGTGCTAACAAAAGGATCAAAATTTCACCAGTTTTACTGCTTACACAACTTGTCTGCCCTTGTACATTCTCAGTGTC
Organism: Phoebastria nigripes; assembly: GCA_035582835.1. Taxonomy (NCBI): domain Eukaryota; kingdom Metazoa; phylum Chordata; class Aves; order Procellariiformes; family Diomedeidae; genus Phoebastria; species Phoebastria nigripes. Next base: position 987,084 of record JAYKAV010001610.1, read on the forward strand.
TACCTAATACACAAGCAGTGATTATCTAATCATTTTTGACCAAAGATTTTTATGAAATTATTAATTAATTTCACTTCAGTAGGCTGAGGGGCAAACTGCTTTATGCGGGGGGGGTGGGGGGTGGGGGTGGGGGGGGCGAGAAGAGGCCCATAATCCACAGCATGTCTGAGATGTTAAAGTGTTTTGTGTTTGTTGATCACACTTGGCTTCAAGTGGGTTTTAACAAAGGAAAGCATTTGCATTTTAGAAGTGGATTTTCAAAAGCTCCCCACACCAGCGTCCCTCTGCTCCTGCAGAAACCACCGGTGAAGCCTCCCTCCAGCAACAGCAGCGCGAGCTTTTGGGAAGCACCGCCTGCACATACAGCAAACAATACCGCTTGGATTATGCRGCTCTGCACAGTATGCATAGGTTGCATATGTTTGGCTCACTGCCTCTGTTCTCCTCATCCATCATTTATAGGGAGCTGAGATGGAACGAAGGAGCAGACAACCGAAACACCACTGGCTTGCAGCTCCCTCCTCTTATCATCGTCAGGCAGTTGCACAGCTCCAGCTCTGCTGCTTTGCAAACTAATTAAACTGACGTCCCTGCATGCACATGAGAAGTTTATTAGCTTCAGTGGTTTAGTCAATCTCGAGCTCTCCTCTGCTGCCAACGCAAAAGGAAAGATCCTCAAACTACGCAGTTTCATATGCCTTTGGGTGGGGAAAGGGGGAGAGCGTCCTGGGGCTAACACGCAAACTCAGAGCAAGGAGAACAGAGCTCCCTCCACGCTTTGCCACCAGCCCTTCTGCATCATCTTGGGCAAATAATTTACTCCTGCTTCTGTCATGGCTTCTGCACATTATCCCAGCTTTTGCCTATGTGAAGTTAAAGCTATCTTGTACAATTTTTTTGGCAGCATGACGGAGTACTTCCGGTATCAGTCTAAAATGCTGAGGACCCCATAGAGGATGCTCTGTTCTCACAGGGACATACCTCCAACAGCTGAGTTCCACCAGTAAGACAACCCAGAGCAAACCTGAGTGATGGCAAGGGCACGACGGTCAGATGTAACTGCTGGGTTCGGGGGCACCTGACAAACACTTGAGAACACAGGTAAGTTTGGCCAGATTTCAGCAAGGGTTAAAAATCACTGGAGCTGTGCCAATCACTGCTAGCTGAAGGTCTGGTTCAATACAACTTAATAAACCCGCAAAGTAATGATATTATCTCTGAACGTCATTAAGGTTCTAGGAAAAAACATATACTCAGGTTCACAAAATACTTTGAGCTCTTCCTACAGGAAAGAAGGCGAGTGCAGATGTTCCTGTGAGGAACCTGTGAAGACCAAGGACCTCCTGGAGCATTTCTTTTCCCATGCTTCAGGCCCAGGCAGGTCCGCACTGTTCTTGCTGATGGATGCCTGTGTTAAGTGCCAAAAGAGACCCCTAAAACAGTTCAAAAGCACCTCCAGAGAAAGCACCTTACTCCTCTGACTACCATCTCTGTTTACTCCTCTCCTTCCTCCCTCCCCACATGCAGAAGTGGGAAACAGGTTTAGGATGCAATTAACACTGATATATGTCTTTCATCTTAGTAATTATTTTTATTATTTAAATGTATTTCTTATGGCCAGATTTTGAATGATAAATGAGTCCAAATGAGAGCTGTTGGCACAATGGTCTTCTACAGTATCTGCACGCAGTATTAACCCCTTGGCTATACGGAATACATATATGCAACTAATAAGAGAATTACAACGGAAACCAAGCACAACAACTCAACTCCTGATAAAGTGTTCATTGTTATTATCAGGACTATCCCACAACATGCCAGATGGTTTTCAAACATAATTCAGACTCAGACAGATGCCCTCCGGTGATTCTTGTTCAGGCAATTGAAAGGTATTACTGCATCCGTAGCAGAATTGAAGGTATGCCAGTGTGCTTAGCTTAAACTGTCAACAAAGATGTAAAGAAGCTGCAAACAGAAGCATCTGGGACACGCAAACTTATCCTGTTAAACTATGAAGGTGCAGGGGAAATATTTTGGGGGAAAGCAGTGATGAAGTCTCAAGCCACTTCAAAAAGTATCATTAAATGGCATCTGCCAGAGTCATCGAGGCAATCTCTACCCTCAGACCGCTGCAATGTAAAAAATGTGACATATAAGAAAGCCAAGAAATAAAAACTTGTAGTTGCTATTTGTTTTGCCAACTGTTACAGAAAGAGTTTGACTATGAAGTTATTGCCTTCCTAGTGTAGAGAAGCAACAGTTTTCCCTGGAAGGCAAAAGCACAAGTACAGCTTCTGAAGAGGGTGATTTGACCTCATGAGGGTCTGAGCACGACACGGTGAACTCAGGTCAGGTAGAAGATAAGCATGAAGATGCAAAGGAAGTGCCAGAACCAAACTGTGAAGCCCCGCAGCTTTAACCTGATGCAGACAAATGCACCATTTATGCAGGACTGAGTTCTCCTTCCTGTATCCTTACCCCTATTGTAGGGAATTTAATACAACATTCTTTGTACTCCAAACCCAGGATATTTTACTTCCCTGTCTCCACCCTCCACAGGAAAGAAAACTCCTAGATCTCTAYGAAGAGCCTTCTGTGAACGTCAGGCCTAAGGATGACCACGCTATACAACCTCTTCTCTTAGGCCATGTGACCCAAGAAGAAACTCACGACAACCAATTTCATGTATCAAATAAAACTTCACAACAACTTCTGGCGAGGCAAAGGTCATGCACGACATTAATATGAGGGGTGACCTGGCTAAACCATCCCAGCTTGTAATTGCTGAGAATGGTTATGTCCGAGCAAGCTCTTAGAGGTGTGCCTCCTTCTGTTCAGCAAGGACATCAAAAATATACACATATATTCCTTCTACTATACTTCTGTTCAGCAAGAACATAGAAAATATACACATATACACCTTCCCAAAGGTAAGAAACAATCCTATGCAGAAAGGGACTGGGTACAATGAGGGTGGTGAGACACTGGAACAGGTTGCCCAGAGAAGTTGTGGATGCTCCATCTCTGGAAGTGTTCAAGGTCAGGTTGGATGAGGCTTTGAGCAACCTGATCTAGTGGAAGATGTCCCTGCCCATGGCAGGGGGGGTTGGACTAGATGATCTTTGAAGGTCCCTTCCAACCCAAACCATTCTATGGGTAGCAACTACCCGAGAAACTACTGTTAATTTTTGAAGACACTTGTTCAGACTTTGAAAACTAAGGAAGAGACCTTTGTCTTGCTTCAGAATAAGAAAAAACCCCAAAACCAAGAGACAGCAAAAAAAAAAATCAAGTTCCGATTCCTAAAGTTCCCCTTCTAAATCCATGAGTGGGAACCTGCGTATGAGTTTAACACCCAGAACTCTGTGAAAAACTGATGGGACAGGAGGGAAACACACCTCTGGAAAATATGCCAATGTTATTTACAGCATATGCATTGGGCTCGAGGACACCTTTTTTTGTAGCTATGTCTTAAAATACTAACCTGGCCCACTCCTATAAATAACACAACCAAAATGCAGTCAGTGATGATAAAGTCACCTCTCCAGCACCTTCTTTATGAATATTCTTTCCCTGCCAGTACAACAAGTAGTTGCTTCATTGCTTGCAAAGGTGTGCCAATTACTCAGATGCTAATTGGCATGAGCTGCTCACACTGTTTCTTCTGTATCAAACTGAATGTCTTGTTTCAATAGTCACTGAACTGACATGGAAAACAGGTGATAAAATGCACCACTGAGCAATACAGTTTCAGATGCAGAAGTCATAAATGAGAAAAACTGCAGAGGGCAAATTTCCATTTCCTCTCTTCCTGGTTTTTTTCGAAGTTTCTCATTATGTATATTCCTAAAAATTAATCAAGGTGAAAACTGCAAATTAATGATGACTAGTGGCAAATACAATTTAATTTGGAAGCTTCAGATGCCAAGAGAGCAGGATCCAATTGGTTCAAATTTACAGCAGGGCCATGAATAGGAGCACCTGCAGCACTTGGGCACTTCTCTTAAAAGTATAATGACGCAGAAGTATTGAGTACTCCCCACTCACTTCGCAAACTCAAGCTGACAACTCTCCCTCCTCAATACTTTCAACACTCCTGTTTCTTTCAGAGAAGGAAAAAGAAACACTGAAAAACCTTCTGGGTCACATCAGAGCAGAGGGAGACAAACCCGTGCTTGTTCCCCATGAATATGACTTTGTCCTAGCTAGTACTGGCTGAACTGGCCTGGGAAATCCAGCTGCTGCCCACATCAGGCTCTCCCATTTACAGCAGCTCTCTGTAGATCTGTGCTGAGGCTAAGTGGTCCCCATGGTCCTTATCTGTGTATATATATACCTAAGCATACTCAGAAGTCCCTCATATGTCCCTCTTCGGACAAGCACTTGAAAGCATGGCTGGCATCTGACTGAACAACGGCCTTGCAGCAAGAGCCGGGTGCTCTGCACTGGCTTCCACTCCGCCACGGGGCTGTAACAGGCTCTGCCACTGTATATTAAATTTTAGCGTCTTAACACCATCTCTCCCCGGACAGGAATCCCACAGTGCTCAGCACTGCACATGTCCATAATAACAGGCAACCCCTCTCCTGAAGAGCTTACATGGACAGACAAAGGAGTAGTATCTCCAGCGAGCAGTGACTCGATCTTAATTCTTCACAGCGAAATAGAAAATCAAAACAGGCTTATACTACTTAGACAACAAGTACCAAAGGAAACTACCTATAGCATACGAGATGCATCCTTACCCCCTCCAAACACCCAGTACCCTCTTTTTAGGCACACACAGGACAGACAATTGCTACATTTCAGAAGTACATGGAACTCACAATTTTTCTAAACGTTTAAAGATCCCACTTCAACCTCTGCTTGACCTGTAACACTCCCAGAGGGGGGAAAAAAAAAGCCATAAACAAATATGCTTTTGCAGGAAAGAAAAGCACCAACTGCCAGGCTTCCTCTGGCATTCAGAGGAGGCAGACAGTTATATAATATAATAATGTACCCTTCTCCATTCAAAAAGGGTGGCAATGTCAGAGCTTAACAACATCTTAAAATGAAGCCATTTCAGCAAAAAAATCATTGTGCATGTGTGTGACAGACCTAAAATAACCCCCCATGCCACTTGCCTGAATGAAAAAGATTCACTTCTGTTTCCAAGCAAAGCCAGGTCTCAGTCCGACTTCAATGTTCCAAGGGAGGAAAACATCATTTTTTAAAAGTTGATCCTTCTAAGTAGCATCCTGAGCTGAATATATAGTACATGTTTTCCCATGAGCCATAAAGAGAATGTCCTATATTTTGACCGTGAACAAGCTTTTCTAGGAATGCAAATTTTGCTCTCAATAGTTACACAATGGACTACAGTATCACAAGCACCGTTCATGCTCCGTTAGTCATTCTTTTATTTTTTTTTTTAAACACAAATTCACAAAAGGCCTACAGTGTGTGTAGAGCACTTGCTAAACAATAGGCTGATTGTTTAAAATATTTGCAAGATTCCGAGAATAGAAGGCCAACACCCAAAGACAAACCAATATGCAGCACGTAATTAATAACAGCGAGCAGCCCACAGTATCATGCTTTCATGAGTCAAACAATCCAGAAGGTAAAAAACAGGAAGAACAGCAGCTATCAGAGGCCTGAACCGATATCCTCTGATCAGCACATGGAAGGTAACTACAAAATTATCTGTATTCACGAGAGGAACAAAAGGAGAGTTAGGTTTCTAACAAGCTCCAGGCTGGTGTGGGATGGTGCTCAGCTACAAGGAAGAAAACAGAAAAAAAAAAAAAAAAATTTTTTTTCAAGAAGTTGTTAGACTTCTGCAGGGAACTGACACTTTACCTCTGTTTCACCAACTAAATTTCAGCCCATATCTACAAAGTCCAAAATTAGTTACTACCTCCTGAAAGCAGGCTGATAAACCAGTACTTTGGTCTGATTCCAGTTCCTAATGGAAATGTTTGACTTGCAAAATCCACCACTAGCACAAGCGCCTTTGCTTGCAGCATTCGGAGTTCAGGCAGTGAGTGGTAGGCAAGGCAAGCAACCCACCTTCTCCAGGGGAGACACAATGGAAAGGCAGCCCAGTCGTTCTGGCTCTGCCCTAGTGCCTGGKAGAACGGTTTGACAGACTTCCCGGAGATGGTGTGCACATCTGGGTCTGTGCTCCAAAGCTTTGGGGTTTCCAATCACCAGGACAGACCCTTAGCATTGAAAATAAATTAAGACTATGAGGTAAAGGGGGTTTCAAAACACAACTCTGCTTACCATCAACACAAACAAGGTTGCCTGCTAGAACAGTGCTCCCACCCGCTCATCTTTACACCTTCCTACACATTAGGTTATTGCTATGCTTTTTGGGACCATTTGGGGTTGTTCAGAAGGAGCTAGAGCCTTTGTTTTCAAATATAAGATGCTGCGGAGGGCAGGACTGAACTTGAAGTGAAGAAGATCTGCCCCCCCGCCCCGAGAAAACAGTATTTCTAGGTCAAAGAAACATGGCTGAGGGAGAGAAGTTCCAGCACCTCAGGCTTCAGATGGTTAAAGAAGTGCTGCACAGTGACAGAGAGAAAGCCATTAGGGAGATCACTGGTTGACGGGGCACCTGGCAAGTGATCTCTCGGGCCGTGACAAATCAGCACATGTCCTGACCTGCAGCTTTCTTGCCCAAACAGCATAGGCAGCAGCCTGGACAGACCACAGCCAAGGGGCTCTCCATGCAGCATGACTGCCTCTAGCAAAAAGGCAACTCAAGAATCCAAATCCAAGCATTTCCTGGTGCTACAAGACCACCCGTGTCTCTTAGCCCTACCTGTGGAGGAAGCTGATTCCAGGGCTCGGGACATTTTGTGGCAGAGAAATAAGAGACCTGGGTGGTGCTGCTATCTCCTACATCAGAGCAACCTCGGATTTACCACTGAACCCCACAGGAGAAAGAGGGCTGGCAACACCTAACTGTCTCCGCAGGTACTTGGAATGCATACAAAAAGTCATGATGGAAATCCTACTTACAGTTCGAAACCACCATATAAACTTCCACCCCCTTCCTTTAAAATATATTAAGCCAGAGAAAAACATACAAATGAAAAAATTATCAGGATTTTGATGCAAATTCAGGCAGTCCCATGATAAGTTGCAATAACAACTGCAGAGTCTGAGAGCAAGGAGAAGCAGAAAAAATGGAAACCAACACAGGATACCAAATCTTTTGTTTGCTTGTTAATTTTATATATATATATTTTTTTTTTTTTTATAAAAAACCTATTCACTTGATCAAAGAAAGAAATGGAAAGAATACCTACATTAGTAAGTACTCACCTTAGGACAGAAAGAACTGGATAAAAAGACAGATATATCGTCTCTTTTACTATTTGTATTCTGGCAGTGCCTTAGTTACATACTAAGAACCAGTTATGTATAGTTTAACCAAATATATGTATACTTCCCACAGTTCACGTGCTGTCTCAATTCTTTTTTAGATTCCTACCTATTTCCCTATTAAAAAAACACCTTAGTTAGAACGTAACACATATTGTTAAATGTTCTGATTTTCTTTCAAACGCACACCACACAACCCCCTCACCCCAATAAACCACACACCCACAGAAATTAAAAATACCAGCGATTTACTCATCAATGACATTACTTGTTCCATCCTGGGAAAAATCAAAAGGAGGAGGAAAGAATATATAAATGCAGCCAGTCTGGAGAGTCTTGTATCACCTAGCAAAACTGATGTGGTGTAAGACCTTGATAAGCTTTCACAGACACTACGCAGCTGTGTGCTCTGCCAGACTCGGCTCAAAAAAGGACTGGGAACAACTATATTCTGTTGGCAGCCCAGCCCCTGCGTGAAATTGGTCCCTAGCAGAGTCTCAAAGCTAAAGTAAGTCAAGTGGTCAATAACTTGGGGGCTTTATTTCCACAAATTCAAGCTAAGACGACACAGGATGTTTTCAGAAACACTGAGCACCTGTATATTGTCAAAACTTCCAGAAAGCCCAGCATCTTTGAAGACTGCGGTCCATCAGTCAAAGTCCCCAGCTTCAACACTCATACCTGAGACCAGGTTTCCCTACAAACTCAGTCCTGTTTATTCTCTAAATACAAAGCCCAGTTTCCAAAGTGCTCAGCAGCCATTGATTTCTATATGGCCCAGATTTGCCAAAGAGCTCTGCACACTCATTCACCCTACTGGCCAGTAGTAGGGTACATGTTGGAAACAAAGGTCTTTCAAATTCTTCCACCTTAAACGAAATGAGGCACACAAAGTTTGCAAGCTCATCTGAAGAATTTCTGTACATCACTTCTCATTCATCTGAAATGAGGGCTAATCTTCTAAGATACCCACAGCCACTTCCTCCTGCCACTTCTGCTTCCTCAAGCAGAAATCGGTGTATGCAAAAACCAAAATAACTCAAAGGGGAGTAGGATCATTGAGGTCTGGATGGTTCAGCACCTGATGGTAGATACCACAGGTGTCTATGCTCCCACTTAGTCAATGGAAACCCAGGCAATGGAGTCTAGACAACAATTCAGCGCTCCCAAAGTGGACACTTATCTTTGTTCAGTTGAATTACTTGTGGAGTGTATTGACTCTGCTGAGGGTAGGGAAGTTTTTAGATACCTACTTCACATGGAGATATGGCAATCTGAACTAGATCCTGCCCTGATTTCCAGAAGATGAGTGTCTTGTGGCAGAGAAGTTTGTATTTACAGCTTTTTGTTTTCAACTGAACACAGCCTTTTGCAGACACCAGAGAAAGCACAGGGAAAGAAGGAAATGCAAAAATGAGAGAATATAATGTATTTCTCCAACTTGAGAGAAACCACGTCCAAGAGAATCTGCACATATTCATGACATCTTTCTCATCTAGATATTCCCTTATGTTTGTCCTGGTTCCGGCTGGGACAGAGTTAACTTTCTATCCAGTAGCTGGGGAGGGTGCTGTGTTTTGGGTTTGGTATGAGAGGAACCTTGGTGGCCCGCTGGTGTTTTGGTTGTTGCCGAGCGGCATTTGCACCAGGGACTTCCATGCTCTGCCAGGTGCACGGGAAGCTGGCGGGGGGAGCATAAGCAGGGTGGCTGACCCAGCTGGCCAATGGGGTATTCCATACCATGTGACATCATGCTCAGTATATAATTAGGAGGCGTGGTCCAGGAAGAGGGGGGCTCTCGCATCACGGGACGGCCTTGCTGAGGGTCGGCGGGTGGTGAGCAGTTGCATTGTGCATCACCTGCTTTGTATAGTCTATTATTGTTGTTATCATTGTTAGTATTACTGTTCTACTTTGTTTTATTTCAATTATTAAACTGTTTTTATCTCAACCCGCAAGTTTTCCTACTTGTGCCCTCCTGATTCTCTCCCCCATCCTACCGGAGGGGGGTGGGGGTGATGAGTGAGCAGCTGTGTGGTGTTTAGTTGCTGGCTGGGGTTAAACCACGACATGTTGAAAAAAGAACAAGCTTTTTCTGTAGTGGAAAAACTGACATGGCCTCCCTTCCCATCTCCATCTTTGTTTAAATGCAAAACCTGTCATAAGTTATTACTTTCACTCCTCTGTCAAACATGGTTAAAGTTGTCCAAATGTTACAAAAACTATTACTGGACAAACTAGACAGATATACACAAATACATGAAGAAATGGGGCTTAGGAAACCAGACTACGAATCTCTGCTCTCTCCTCAGTTGTGAACAGATTTAGTTAATATGTAAAAAAGACAAATTACATGAGTTAAGAAATAGCTCCTTCCTTTTTTGGAGTGGAGAACCAAAACTCAATGCACTTTTTGCCCCTACCACAACGATGGGGAGGGAGTTCTGCGTAGGTGGTCACATCTGAATTACTCACTGTAGGCTCTCTTGACAGTCACTGGGGAGAAACTGAGATGACTCACTCTTCCCCATTGTCTACAAAAAGAAACCCAGAGACTAGCAGAGATCTGTATCAGTCCAGTGAGACGAGACAAATCTCATCCAGGGTGCCTGTATTTTTCTTTATGCAAGGTGGAAGCAGAAGGTGGAATCTAGAATCAGAATGTTTTAGCAAAAAAAGGTGAAAGATGTCCCTCCGTGGTGCTGGAGGCAGCAGTGATCAGCAGAAGCTGTACCCCAGCAGATGGTAACAAGTGAAGGGCCAAGACTGCTCTGCTGGCACAAGTCCTGAGCACATCCACTAATATTTTTCTTCTCACCCCACTGTGTTTAATGACCGTTCTGGTAGCATGCTTCTTCACCTTTGAGGAAAAAGTCTTGGGAAGCACTCTCTCATGAGGTATGGGGGCTCATTTTCAGAAGTGGGATGTCCCTTCTTAGACTGGAGGACACAGCCTGAATTTTCAAGAACAGCCTACTCCAAAAGTCAACTTGGGTAAAATGCGAGCAGTAGATCCCACATTTTTCATTTCTTTATCAGAGGTGTTCTACTTACAAATGAGATGCTGATCAGTTTTGATTTGTTAAAGGTATCCCATCTGCTGGTTAAACCAACCTCTACTCTGATGACTGCTTTTGACAGTCATCCTTCAGCAGCTCATCTCTGGTACTACAGGTTTCAGTGATCTGCCCCTACCTTCAGCATCTGCTCTCCACAGGAGCCAGACAACCCCTATAATCTTCCATATGTAACCAGCTCGTTCATAGGCTCCAGCTCTTTCATGGGCAGTTTTAGCTGAAACAGTTGATGAGGCTAGTCCTACTACTTATCTCTGCAATCTTTCTCTTCAAGAAGACCACCATCTTATAGCAGTGATATCAACTGAAATCAACAATGGGATTTATTAACACAGCAATAAAAATAGCATGAATGCTTTATTTTCACTAAAGGCAGAAGGTATGAATGAGGCTGTGGTTCAGGAGCTCAGTAATTCAGATATTAGTGCTTTTTGTGCCAGGGTAAAAAAAAAAACACCAAACACTTTGCTCACAAAACACCAAGCAATGATCGGATGTATACTCACTCCACCAGTTAAATTTTGTTCAGAAAAATATAATTGGGTTAACCTTTAGCTCTGTCATTCAGTACTTCCATTGCTCTTCATAGGCCATAAGCTTTGTAGTGAATTTTCAAGGCCTCGGGACCAAGGTTTGTTATTCTTGCTTTGCCTGAACTTTCCTTGGCCTKCCTGCAGCTTTGTTTTACTTAGTTTAGTTGTGATTGCAATTTCTGTAATTGGCCAAGTGTCTATATCTACTTTGTTTTCTTTTTGTTTGTGTGTGGTACAACCACAGTTTTGCACAGATAGTGGTAACAAGCAGTTACTCTATATAGAATGAGATATTTACCACTAACATAATGACTTTGTATAGAGAAATACAACAGCCTGGTATGATAGCAGAGGCCCGGAGAAGTGGAGACACAGGATGTGGCATAGAGGAGTACAGGCACAGGATGAGAAGAGATGGGGCACAGGCTTGGCACTGGAGACCATGGCTATAAACAACTCACCAATGGTCAGTTAAAGAAATGCAGACCTGGAGCTGGACAAAACTGGTTTTAGGGGTAACAAAGAGAACAAAGAAATAGTATCTAATACCCATAAAAGCAATCATATATAGCAAAAATCAGATGTAATGTGGAATTGCAGACCAATGAAGAAAGAGATAGGTGTAAAGTTGTTTTACCAAACATACTAAAATGATCCCAGGTGGATCCTACAGTAAGGAAAGAAGAAACCATTAACATGAACCTTATACTTCTCCCAGCAAAGGACTCCAGATGCTGACAACTCACAGTAACACCCACCACCACCGGAATAAAACCAGCAACCTTGGGACCCAGAGGAGCAGGGGAGGGGTGAGCGTAACACCAGGAAGAGGGGTAGAAACTAAGAACTGTATGTATGACAGTTTTAACTACATTATTATTATTTCTTTTTCTGTAATAATTGCATCTGGACTAATAATGATTAGACTTTCAAAATTTCAGTTACACTAACAATAAATTCTTTGCTATATAAAGATGTGCTGCCTTTTTGCCCGTGAACAAGATTTTGAGTGTAACACTTTGTACGGGCATGTAGTCTCTTTACATCACAGTAAATAAATCCAGATTAAAATGGTGTTTTATTCTAAACAGGTGTTGCCTGTCTTCCCAGAACAAAGAAAAAAACCCCATAAACTCATGTTTTTCTAACTAGTTCAGCAGAAATATGATCACATACTCACACCTGACCCAGATCAAATTTGAACCATTGAGTGATCGAACATTAATGATTCTGGAGCCATGGCCAGAAGACTACAGAAAGGCCAGATCTGTTAAGTGGGAGCATTTGTACAGAGCTAACAAAATAAGTAGAACATCACCTTGAAGGGGTTATGGACTAGAAAACCGCTAACACTTTCTCTTCATCAAGGGTTTAGAGGGTTTAGAAAGCAATGGAAAAGAATTCACAGAGCAGAGATGCAAGAGAGAAGCAAGGAAAAGAGCTACCTTGAAATCACTGGAAAATTACTGAGTGAGAACACTGTCTGGCAAAAGAAACTACAGATGGTAGGAAAAGGAAAAACAAATACTTGAAAAGTTCCACTGATTTTTTGTTGTTGTCTTTCACTGATTTTTTTCTTCAATTAGCTCCCAGTTACTGGGGCTATAAAAGACCCAGACGTTTTTTAGTTAAAAATGAAGATGGAGGTAATTACTGTGACAGTGTCTCTTCTGTATTCTCACTTCCCTGGGTTATCCCAAACACCTCTACAAACTAAGCACTTCATTACCTTCCTGTCACCCTCTTCTTCATGGTGGAATGGGCTTCCCATGGACAAATAACAAGACCACTTTTTTCATGTCCTGTTTTACAACTACACCTTGTATATAACACCTTATCAGAGTGACCTCTGGAAGGTTTCCGATGCATTTCTAATGTATACTTGCTGGTTTTTTCCTCAGCTAAGCTTTCTGGTAACGTAAGCGCTCTGGTGTATGGATCAGGTCTCTTTTTACACTACCTGATACCCTCAGCACTGAAAAACCAGTAACAGTAAAGCAGGTCATCAGGAAAAGATTCATGAAAAAGAAGCTGTGGACTATTGATTCTGCTGAGCCATTCAAGAGGCGTTATGACCTTTCCAAATGCAGTTCTTGCCTTTGTACATGAGCTATAAAAGAATTAGCAAAGGAAGAGAGATGATAAAACATCAGAAACAGATAACAAAATATGTTTGAGACAGGTTTAACCTATAACTGAAGTCATAGCTGGAGTACAATCACGTAACAGATAGGAATTGTGTAATTTCACATCGTCGGGTCATCCTCAGTCTTAAAATTCAGGCTCTGTAATTGCATCTCTGTTGTAAATAGCCTGTAGTTAAGGAACTAAGTGTACAACTCAAAACTGTCTAGCAAATAGACTGTTAGTCAACATAACATTACCATCTCTCTTCAGAAAAGGCAGTGCTTGATGGGACCCAAGAGAGTCATGTTCTGAGCCTAGCTTTACTCCTCACCAGCTGTCAGATCTTGCCTCATCTCTCCACAGCGGTTTTTCATCTCATTCTTAGACTTTCTCGCTCTTTGCCCAATCTCTCAGCAAGGAGTCTCAGCACTCGACTGCACATCCAAGAGCTTAGTAAAATTACCCGCCAGGCATTAGTAAAAATAGAGTAGTCCTGGCTTAGGCACATGTAAATAGTTGGTCCCTGGCTCTTCACCGCAGAAATCATCGCTTTCTGCATCTGTATAGCAGCTAGCACCCCAAATTCCTGTGAGGCCTTTAAATAGCAATATAACATTTATTACAACACAAGAAACAGGTGAGTGTCAATTATATTTTATATTCTCAAATGGAAAATATACTTAAAACACAAACACATACACTTTTATTGAATGGTCAGAGCCTGGACAAGGAGCGTGTGCCCGACAGAGGAAAACTTCTAAGACCGAAGGTTTCACACTCCAAGAGAAGTTGGAATAGTTTCTGCTGAAACATGCATGCCAAAGATTGCTACTAAAAACAATTCCTGAGTTCTTCAAAGGTAATGGATTCTCTTCACAAGTGCACTGCGTAAATTAAAAGCTCTGAAGTTGTTTTGGTTTAATGTTATTTTCATTATTTTCTGCCCCAAATCCTCAGACTCTAATAAAAGATTCTCCTCACTTTGCAAACATATATGCAGCAGAACTGCTCTTTATCTTCACAATATACAGTACATGAAAAAAACTATCTCAGAATGGACTTCAGTTGCAAATAAGTGTTATAAATTATCACTCACATATTAAAATTAATGATAATGAGCCCGTCTGGAGTTGCTAATTGGTTCTAGGCATAGTGTTAGGTTTCTCAGATGCAAAAACCAGTTCATTATCAACACTTAGCCAGCAACGTACTTGTCTTTAATGGTAACAACTCCTGAGAAATCCTGCTTCACACATATAAGAAATCAAATGCAAGAAGTGCTCTCAAAGCCCATGAGGAAAATGACAGCTACTCACATTTCACTGAACACCAGAACTGGCAAAAATCTTCCCTTTCAAACTCTAACTTCAATGACTCATCACAAAACAACTCAATCAGCAAAGCTCATACATCTGGTAGCAATGTGGTGCTAGTGAGCCCTCCTCAGCCAACAGCTTACAGACCCAACTCCTTCCAGCATCACTCTCACCCGCGGGGAAAGAATTCCTTCAACGTAGCCTTAAATCAGACCAGGTACTGACAGAACCTTATTTGAGACGAAGAGGGGAGTTCATACCTCATGGAGCTATTGCTTCAACAGACCTTGCTGCACTGATTTACACAGAGTTTATGTTTTCAGAGTTATCCCTGCAAACATAAAGACAAGGAGCATGATTATTCTCACATGCTTCAGTAAAAGTGCCGTTCAGATCCACTGTGTCTGCAGACCTCTGTGGATGATAACCACCAGTAGAGAGGTGGTAACAAGCAACCAGAAAGTGGTAACATCAATGCTACAGTCATGTTGGCAGGAAACATCTGCCCACTGCCTTATCTCTTTCTCTCATTTTATACTGAGGTTGCAATATCCCTGACATCTCCTATAGCAGTTTCTTTACAGTACAATCACCTTCAAACTTTTGTACAGGCAATACAAACTTACCTTCAGCAGGTCTAACAAAAAGCCTTTTAGATGGACTGTAATATGCTTTTTCAGATAACATTTCAGAGAAATACAAAGGGATATATATGTTCATTCAGAAACTACGGCACATAATCACACAGATTGCATAAACAAAATGCCTGATTGCTTTTAATGAAAAGTAAATATCTGAAGTTTGACATCACCTTTTTCCTAAAGTCATGTGTTCTACTAAAGTCATACATGGCCCTATCTGGCTTTCCTTTCACAAAAGGAAAGATTATGGTAGAATTTTGTTGGCTGTTACTTTGAATTCCAAAGGTCAGAGGGTCCATATGCAACTTCAAATTTAAAACAAACAAAACAAAAAACCCACCCACAACTCTACCTACAAATTCATTTTAAGAGTGGTCTTTGAAGAAGCCTGATTAACTAGCACAGCTGAAATGTGTTTATCACTCACTCACCCAGGATCCCCAGTCCATTTTATAGATATAAAAGCAGTCCATAATGCTGAGTAAAGCTTGCTCTTCTGAATATAACTGTACTGTAGCTCACCAAACATTAGAATCAGTGTTTTACCTCACTCCTTTTCCTGTCTCACAGGTTGTTCCTGGCCTGACACTGCAGACACACAAGCGCTCCTTGCAAGCTGCTAGTTAAATACCACTGCAGCTCTGTATGAGTAGTTGGCTCATGGTCATCTGTCTTCCACGAGAACAGGATGCAAGGGAAAAGTCCCTCCTAAATACTGACCTTTGGAAACCACAGAGAGCTGCAGAACCCAGTGCTGTGCCACCCAAACCTAGCACTGGGTGAGATGGCTTAGACTTGAAAAGCAGAATAGCTGTTTCAGCACAACTATGAGGGCAGCTGAGCTAATTAGCTGTGACCTGCTCATTTGAAACTAACTCAGTATTTCCGCATACAGCTGGGGATTTTTTACCATGTACAAACATCTATACCATAAGTCTCGTAAAGAGTTTTTCAAACATTTTTCTAGCTGGCACAGGAAGTAGGTAACATTTGTTTAGTTATTCCTGTATCTTACTCAGGCACCACAGGTACTGCACATTACTAGGGTCTATTAAAATATCAAAGCAACTTTCATTGTCAAATGCCATTATTGCCATATCTCATATGCATTATTAAAAGACAAATAAACGTATATATGTTCTTTAAGGCACTTACTCATGTGAGCAACCTTATGTATAAGTAAACTCTATCAAGCATGTCTTCTTGAGGAGTTAGATCTTAAGTATCTCTAGAAATACAGTACTCCTGAGCTGGAGCTGAGAGAATCCAAATAATGCGTTGCTGTATATATTTAATACTAGCACCTTTCCAAGTCTTCTAAATCTTGCATAAAACGACTTATTAAAAAATAAGGCTTCACATTGCTAGGTAACTGTGAATCTGGGATGCGTGACCTTCTACTCATTTTTTGTTGTTGTTCCTTTTAAATAAAACGGATTATAAAAACTGATGACAGCACCCTCATGATTCATTGTGCTCCTCACATCATCCCCAAAGCTAACTTTTTGTTTTTAAACAAAATCACTTCATGATAATATGTCACATCTCTATAGTCATAGGTTAACAATTCAAAGTTGGTCTAGCTATTAGACCACAATCACAGAGATGAAATTAAGTATGTTTCAATGCATACAAATAGTCCCATTAGCTTCAGAGGGATCGTTCTGATGCATAAAATCAGACTGCAGTGCAGCTTTAATGAAAAAAAAAAATCTTAAAAAAAAAAATGCTGAAAATGGATCTACAGTCCAATTCATAGGAAAATTATTTATTTGTGCGTAAGTATCACTGGATTTGCAGGAGAAGCTGGTAATAAACATTCTGAAGGTCACCAGGCATCTCTCATTACAAGAACCTTATTTTACTTTCTTACAATTTTGCCCTAATCTTAACCATTTAAACTAAAAAGTTTCACAGCATACACTAACTCAAGATGAGGGGTTTTTTTATTAATAACTGCAGATGAAAAACATTTATCTATTTCCAACACCCAGATAGAGAAAAATATATTTTGTTTGGAATACATTGAAAAAAATGGCTAGTTTTCTTCTATGAGTTCTAGATGTTGGAGCGGAGACTTGAAATTCTGAAAGCTTTTGGATGARCTTTTTTATATCACAAGAAATCTCTTCAATCTGGGCCTTTTCAGGGCTTGGAGGACATAGCCTTGTGCGTGCTCAACAGAAACTGATTTATCATCTCAATTTCCCAACAGTTCCATCTGTGCAGGGCATGCTTCTGAGAGGCTGAACAGGAGCTTCCTTGTAGCCATTGGCTCTTCCGAGTTAAGCTCTCTTTTGTATCCATAGGCCTGTGTCTCTTACAGTGACTGACCTCCAGATGGGTCCAAGCTGCCCAAGTTGATGCAGAGGGAAAAAGAAGAGTATATTGGGTCAGTGAGGTAAGGGGGAAAGAGGCCTGTAGGCATCTGGCAGGGCACACGTAAACTGTGCAAGGAAACCAATACAAAGAGCAGAGAACAGAACAATTTGGTGAAGGAGAGTGAAATGAGGATGAGGAGGCATGAAGGACTCAAGAAGGAAGAAACCTGAGTGCAAACTAGGCACTGCCTGTCTGGGGAGCAGCTCTGTAGGAAAAGCCTTGGGGGTCCTGCTGGGTAAAAACCATGCATGGGAGTAGAGAGATGCTGGCAGCAGAGAGGCCACCAGCGCCCTGGGCTGTAAGAACTGAGGCAGAGCCAGAAGATCAGGGAAGGATCCCCCTCTACTCGGCACTCATCAGAGTGCTTCTGGAATACTGCATCCAGTTTTTAGCCCCCCCCCAGTGCAGAAAAGACATTGATGACCTAGAGGGAGTTCAGGGAAGCGCCACTGGGATGCTGGGGCTGGAGCACCTGCCTGTGAGGAGCCTGGAGCAGAGACTGTTTCAGGGGACTGAAAAGCAGCCCCAGTGCTTATGTGGAAGGTATCCAGGAGATGGCAAAGGGCTGCCCAGAGAGGTTGTGCAGTCTCTTTGTAGGTTTTCAAGACCAGACTGGGTAAAAGCCATGAGCAGCCTGATCTGATCTCAGAGCTGTCCCTGCTGTGAGCAGGAGCCTGGACTGAGGGATGTTGAGATCCCTTCAGCCTGAGTTACCCTGTGGTCCTACGACCTGGGCATGGCAAGGGCAGCCAGAACGGGACAGAACAACCTTCAGCCACCAGGTCATCCTGTCTCCCAGGCCCTACCATGAAACCCAGGGCCTCCCGTGCCACCACCCCTGTCCATCAGCCAACGTCCTCCCTCGCTACCCTACCAGACTCTCCTGCATGAAACTCATGTCCCAAGTGAGACACGCTTTCGAGTCACAACATTCAAACTTCACCGATAGCCTGGGGAGGGTGGGAGGAACAGGAAAGTCTCCTTTCAGCTTCTGTTGCTTAAAGACCTTGGAAATTACCCACATGGCATTAAAAGTCATTCAGACAGCGAAGCCAAGCTCTCAGAAAAAGCCATGAGGACAAAACCACAAATGCTCAATGCACCCCAGGAAATGCGTTACTGAAAAAGCAGAGGATAAGGCCTAGCTTGGGAACAGCAGCGTCCAGGCAGCCGGCTGATGCACCTGGTGCCCTCCCTGCCCTTCCAGCAAAAGCTCACACGTACTATTCATTTCCTAAATCCATTCACTGCACGTACCAAAGACAGGTAGCACAGATTTGGTTATTTAGACAGCTTTTATCAAAAGGCTGGTGGGGGTGGCACCTCCTTCTCTGACTAAACGCCTGTCAAAGAAACCAGCTTGGCCGCAGTCGAGGGGTGCCCACGCCTGCCAGCGTGCACCGTCACTCCCAGGCCACCCCAAGCGCCAGGACACCCCACAGGGACACCCCGCAGGGACACCCCACCGGCGGGGAGACGCCAGAGCCTCCTGCCCACGGAGGGAGAAAATGGCACCAGCTCCATCCCCTCAGTTTCCTTTTGCTTGCCGACCCCTCTTCGCCCTCTTACTCTGCCCCCACGCCCCGCGATGGCTCTTGACTGACGAGGGGTCCCTCAAGCCGCCGAGCCCCGCGGCAGCCCGGCCCGGCCCGGCCCCGGCCCCCCGCGGGCGGCGGCGGGGGGCGATGGCGCGGCGGCCGTTACCTGGAGAGGGAGTCGCCGCTGGGCGGCCGCGCCGCCGCCGCCCGCCCGGCGCCGAGGCTCTCGCAGCTGGAGCTCTCCTCCATGCCGGGCGGCGGGGCGGCCCCGGGACGGGGCGGCTGTCTGTCAGCCGAGCGGCGGGCGCCCGGCGGGGCGGGGAGCGGCCATGTTGGCCCGGCGTGCCGCGCGGGTAGGGCGGGCTGAGGCGGGGCGGCAGGAGGGGGCCGGGCCCGGGCCCGGCGCCGCGGGGCTGTGGGGAAGGGAGCGGCGGCGGCAGTGCCTGACCGGGCTCCCTTCCCTTCAGCCCACAGTCCCGGCAGCCAGGGAGAGGGGCCGGGGCGCCATGCAGCCCCTTCCCCTCGCTGGGCTGAGGGACGCGGGGGAGGGGGCCGGGCCGCCGAGCTCGGCCGCTGAGGGAGGGGAAGGGGGTTGTGCCCGACCTTTCCTCGGCACACCCCCGTCTGCCTTCCCGCGGCGTGGGCCTGGCCGGCGTCCGGCGGTTCCTCATCCCTCCAGCCCAGGGGGCGAGAAGGGGGTGAGGGACGGGGGGAGCCAGCCAGCAAGTGGAGATGCTTGTTCGTGCGGGTGCAGAATTGGYCAGGATCTCCCTTTTTGGCCTCTTGAAAACCAAGGGAAGGCGGCAGCTCCCGGGTTCCCTCCCCGCGGCACGGTGGTCATTCCTAAGAGCAAGGAAATGGTCTCTCTCAAGGATCCCCCTTGAAGTCATCTTCTTATTTGTGTTCGGCTTGCCTGCTAGAGGCTCTGCTGAGACCCCCTCTTGTGCTGCGTTGTGTACCCGTAATAAAAAACAGTTGCGCTCCTGAAATTTTTAATTGCCCATATCTGCTCAAGAATCCCCTTTGAGTTTATCCTTCAACTGGACGGGGCAGGAGCTGTGGAACATGGCAGGTCAAAATCACTCGAGTCCGCAGGGTGCTGGCATGGATCCTCTGTGTGCTCGCAGGGAGAGAAGTTACGCAGCTGGCAGCTTGCGTGCATACATGACGATTTGTGCCCAGGAAGCTTTGCAGTCACAGCTCGGTATCAAATGTTCTGCAGGAAGAGTCACGGTACGTTCAGTTCCTTGGAGCAATTCAGTGAGCAAGAGAAAAGCTCTTGGCATTGCTTACGAAGACTGGGGAATTGCATCTTAAGCCTCCCATACCCAGCACAAAGGTGTCTTCCAAATGCACAGCTGTTTTGGCAAAAATCCCATGAGGCAAAGAAACTGAAACGCTGGGGATATGTTAGTAGGCAGGTGGGTTTCCAGTAAGGCCTGCTTGTCAGTAAAGAGAACACCCAGTGTCATGAGCATCAGTCCAAACGGACCTCCCTGTTTGAAACACTACGTCAAAACGACATAAACCCTGTATCTTCTAAACATCTGAATACTCTGGCTGTAAAATGGTTACTGAAACATCATCCCTCTCCGTGCTCCAAGGAGTAAATTAGTTGATGTATCTCTTTCTGTTGTTTCCCGTTTTGTTCCTGTCATCAGAGTGTAACTCCAGAGCAGTTTAAATCTTGCAGAAGCCCATGAACACAAGCAGGATGCTGAAGCGGTGTGAAATTGCCTCCGTCGCTCTTCCCTTTAGTGTCTATCGGCTGCTGTTGAGCAAGCTTGATGTGGGATGGTTTTGAAGCTGGTTTAAACCTGAAAACACAGCTTTGTCGAAGCAGGTTTTTTTCTGTATTTTTTACTTAATATTCTGAATGAAAAGTTTGTAAATTGGCAAATGAGTTTGTCTAGTGGTGGGGTTTTTTTTTTCGGCCTAGAAAATTGAGCTTTTGGAGGCTTTTCTAAAATGAAAACTCTGTTTTCTGGTTAGAAGTGAGATTTTTGTTTTAAAAAATAAGCTAATTGCTAGTGGTTTATTGCAGTGTTAAAATCCAATCAAAATGCTTCAACATTGTTAAAATGAAAAGATTGATAGACCTGTGCTGATTTTGTTCCAGCTGTAAAATTTTTTAAAACATTGATTTCCCCCTCCCCCCCTGTAGTTAGGGGCAAGAAACCTTTCAGAAGTACTATTTATTAATGGATAATGAGATACTAATGAGATACTATTTCCACCCCCACCCCCACCCCCCGCCGCTTCTCTTTAGCTTTCCATCCGCACCTATGTCTGGGCAAGCAGACCTCGTCCTTTTTGGAGACAAGTGGACAGGGGGTGCTGTACCAGCAGTAGGTTTGCATCTCTGGTGAGCAGTAACGCAGTTCCTGGTAGCCTTTTTCCACTGGTGTGCTCTTTTCCCAGCCTTTCTGAGGACCGAGCTCCTGACGGTAGTAACCCTTGGGAGAGGTCAGCGTTGTAGAACTAGCACAGAGCAGTGCAGTCTGCCTTTCAAATCTTATCAAATAGCCTTGTGGTGAGTTGGTATTACTTCTGTTCCCACTGCTGAGCGTAGTTTGATAGCGGTGCAGTTGTTTAAAAAAAGTCAAGTAGGAATAAAAACAACATACAAACCTCCTTTGCTATGTGAAAGTATTAGAATGCCTTCCTTTCTTCCTAATTCGCTATTGATGTGGCATCTCTAAGTAGTTTATTGATGAAGTGCTCTATTTGCTTTTCACTGCCCGGTTTTGTTCTTGGTTTTATCCCCAGGGCCTATGAAACCCTTTAGAAATTCCCACTGGTGCTTTGTAAATGAGAACAAAGCTAATCACCTCCTGGATCTCTCCTGCTGCTGAAAGAAACTAGCAGTCTGCTCAGTGAGTCTTTTTGTTCAACAATACCACATTTTCAAAGTCAGTCACAATTTTCTCTCTGTGAAGTGAGTTACCTCAGGGCTCTTACAAGTGATGGAGAATTAAAGAAAGGCCCTGACATAACCAAAACCAATCAAGGACAGTTCACAAAACTGTTCTATAACTGATGCAAAATAAACGTCATTCGGTCTGTTAACCTACTTTTGCTTGCCACGTCCCTTACCATTATCTTACAAGTATCATCATCTGGTTTTTTTTATGAGGGAATGTTCTGCCGTTTTGTGATTTGAACACAGGAAACAGTAAAATAAAATTAACATCATGGATAAATAATAAAATTATCTGTGTTCATATTTAATGCTATGTGGCTGATACAGCTGAGGTAAATGATATCCCAAAAGAGAGAATGACAAGGAAGTTTCTTGAATCAAACGTGTGAAAGATTATTTCCAAGTAAAGGACAAGGAGATA
Organism: Phoebastria nigripes; assembly: GCA_035582835.1. Classification (NCBI taxonomy): domain Eukaryota; kingdom Metazoa; phylum Chordata; class Aves; order Procellariiformes; family Diomedeidae; genus Phoebastria; species Phoebastria nigripes. The sequence goes on from JAYKAV010001610.1 coordinate 1,009,422, forward strand.
TCCTCCAATACTTTCTGAAATTGTACGTGGTTGTAACTTTTGTTTATAGCACGTAAGAAGTGTGAGATACACAGTCTGGCTTTCTTAGATGTTTAGAGGCTGTCAAAGCTGTGGCAAATACAGCACAAAGAGGATAATTTTATGTACCATGTAAAACATAATTAAGTGAGGGGAAGTAAAACTTTTGCCTCAGTCCTTCAGTGTGAAAGGGAGATAGTATTTGTGTCCATTGCATTTAAACTATGTGTCTGTTGAGTAAGGGGCTTTCTAGCTCTGTGTGTATGTGTAGTCCATACATCTGGTATATGATAGATGAATGTGCCTGATGTTACAAATCCAGATGTTCCTATCCCTGGAACTCCCCAGCTTTGCTGCTGCACAGCCAGAGAGGCCTGTCGTGTCTCACATTGTGAGCACAGTGCTCCCAAAGCTAGGGACAGTCACATGTCCCAGGCATCCTGGTACAACGTGCTCATAGGGGGTCTTGGGGGGATGTCTGGTCGTGGTCTGTGACTTGTTGATTAAATGTACCTGGGGCATCAGGTGCCAGAGCAGAGGAGGAATCATGGTTCCACAGTGGTCAAAGGGTGGACCATGAAGCAGGACTATGTGCTCAAATGATTCTGTCTAAGAAAACATGCTCCCCTGATGCAGTCTTTGTCATAACCTGCCCTTACATGGTACAGTTCATCAGACATTCCCCTCCCTCCCCCTCTTCCCCATCACACAACCCAACATGGTTATTTGAAAGGCCTATAAATAACAAGGGAGCAAGAGCCCTAATACCTTCTGAAAATGGTTGCCTTGTCCCCTTCACTCCAGCCCCAACATTAAAATCATATGCATCCTAAAACTAGCTCTCCTTGCTGGAGCTCTATGGATCTCCCATATTTTCCCCACTATACTCATACATTCCTGTATCCCTGCCTGTGCCCTGTTAGCCAATGCATTAAATAATTCATGGCAATGGCAGCTTCACACACTGTGCCTTCCTCTCTAGTAGTCCACATCAGTGAGTCCAACAAATTTGCAGCATGACTTAGTCCCATAATTGTTCTGAAAACCACACAACCAAAGACACCCTCGTCTCTCCCTTTGATTTACTAAAATGGTTCTCAGATTTATTACGTTTTCTTGTCTCCTTGATGTACAGCTTAAGGGCAGTGGGCAGCCGATAAAAGATTCTCAGCGCCTTGGGAAGGGCAGATTGTCACTGGCGAGATCCTACTGTGATGTATGATCATCAAATTACACTGGAGGTGGCATGTGTTCCTTTTGTCAAGCTCCATCAGCTGATAAAGTATAAGGTCAGAAACAGCAAGAGCTTTGGCACATGCAGAGAGGATGATGAAGAACAACGTGCTGTGGCTGTGATTTGGAGCTAGAGCTGCTTGTGGTTGCAAGAACATCTGTTACAAGATGGTCATGGGGCACATGCACGGATTTGGTCCTGCTGATGCATGATGCCTGTGCCGTCGAAGCTGGAAACTAGTCAAAACCAAGAGAGGGACTTACAGCTACACTTAAAATTGTCACCATGTCTCCAACATTACTGTACTTGAGGTTAACCTGATCAGAGTGGTCACCCTAGCTCACCCATGATGTGGTTCTTCACGGGCTGTGATGGCACCCTGGCAGTGCTTTTGCCTTGCACCTCCCACATGTCTGATAGAAGCAGAAGCTAATGATGAATTGGGCCTCTGACACTTTTTTTTTGTCACTTGATTGCTTTTTTTTATGCAGTCGTGCACATATTGGTGCAGGGTGTTACAGATGTGGAGCTCTGGACTAAATCTGGACCTAATCCTGCATGCTACCTGTTTACAGAGCACTTCTGATGGGCAGAAGATTTATTCTGCTTGCTGCTCTGCCTGTGTAGTGCTTTCTTGTCCTCACTCCCACCACCAGCTCACGGCTGCTCGCAGAGCAGTGAGGCATTAAATATCAGACAGGCTAATGAGTACGTCAGGATCCATCCCAATGTGTGCTCAGTGTGTACAGACCACTGCCTGGAGTCAAGCATTTCACCCAGCTTTTAATTGCCTTATGCTTTTAATTTTTAATGGCCTCTGTGGATACTGATTTATTGCAATGTACTGTAGCATGCATTTGCTTGTAGCTAAGCAATGATGCCAGTGCAGTCCAAGGCTGACAGGGTAAGTACATTAGTGCTCTAGCAGGCTGTGAAGTCTGAAGGTGCAGGCACCCTGTTCTGGAGAGCGCATGGCTGCCTCACCTGCTGTGTGCTCCATTCCTCAGGCCTTAGGGGCAGGATTTCCATTACATGCTGCAAAACATATTGTAGTTTTAGAAGATCAATTTTTAGTGTCACTTCAAATAAAGTAGTATAGTATCTTTCCTCCTGAAGGACTAAATACGTCACAGGAGCTGTCTGGCTGTCTACAGGTTTGGACTGCAACACTTCAGCAGCTCCTTGCCATCTGTGTAATGGTCTCTGATCTGGCAAACACGAACTAAGAATTACTCACAGGAGTTAAATTTGGAAGTCCTGGTGCTTGTTAAACCACCGCTGCTGGAAATAAATGTATTTCCAGAACTTGTAGGGTGATCAGGCAGGAAGGAAGGACATTGGGGCAAGAATTGGTTTTGATATTGCTAGCCATTAGGAGGGGGATTTTCTGAGATCCCAGCACTTGTGCTGAGCAGTCTCATTAAGATCAACAGGGATAGGTGTTCATATGCAGGGTAAGAGTCTCTGTACCTCTTGGATCTCAAGTCTTTATTTTACAGTCCTGATCTATACACCAATTTTCAAGCAAACAGTCATTTTAAATACAGGTAATTTTATGTCTGAATTGCCTGGAATAGCATTGTCTTTATCTGTCTTTATATTATGTATGTGTGCACAGACTTCTCAAAGTGAGATCTTAATCTACATTTTGTGTATTTAATAGCTATAATTAGGGAAATGTTTAAGAATACTTGATTTTATCTAATTTATGCTTCTTTTCCTATTAAGGAAGATGTGCATTTGTGGTAGTGTTTTAATAAAACACAATAAAATGATGATGGTAAGATCTGGAGATGATACTAAAAATGAGGAGGACACATCTAGAATATACAGTAGGAATTAATTCCTTTTGGTTTCCCTTTTATTTACCTCAATGGCTCAAATTTCCACATGGAAGGCTCATACAGTTGTCTGACTTTCTTTCAGAAGCAATAGGGTGTTTAGTTCTAGTGATGAAAGGGCTGGGGAGTTGCAGGCTTAACAGTGAGTGCAATAAAAATGAAGTATTTGAGAGGTGTGTCCTGGTTTTGGCTGGGATAGAGTTAATTTTCTTTCTAGTAGCTGGTATAGTGCTGTGTTTTGGATTTAGGATGAGAATAATGTTGGTAACACACTGATGTTTTCGTTACTGCTGAGCAGTGCTTACACAGAGTCAAGGCCTTTGCTGCTTCTCACCCCACCCCACCAGTGAGTAGGCTGGGGGTGCACAAGAAGCTGGGAGGGGACACGGCTGGGACAGCTGACCCCAACTGACCAAAGGGATATTCCATACCATATGACGTCATGCTCAGCAGTTAAAGCTGGGGGAAGAAGAAGGAAGGGGGGGACGTTGGAGTGATGGCGTTTGTCTTCCCAAGTCACCGTTACGCGTGATGGAGCCCTGCTTTCCTGGAGATGGCTGAACACCTGCCTGCCGATGGGAAGTAGGGAATGAATTCCTTGTTTTGCTTTGCTTGTGTGCGCGGCTTTTGCTTTCCCTATTAAACTGTCTTTATCTCAATCCACGAGTTTTCTTACTTTACCCTTCTGATTTTCTCCCCCATCCCACCGGGGGAGAGAGAGCAAGCGGCTGTGTGGGGCTTAGTTGCCAGCTGGGGTTAAACCATGACAAGGTGTTTGATTATCTGCTCTGTGTAAGTAACCTATCTGCAGTGGGTGAGCTATGGAAAACATTCAGGAAGCTACTGAAGACACCTTAAGCCCCTGGATACAATGAGGGAGGAAGCTTACTGCCAGTTCCAATGGTACTATAATTTGGAGATGGCAGATCACAGGGTTGTCAATAATGCCAAATAAGAGGCACAAGGAGCAAATTTAAGTGCTGAAGCCTTGATTAATGACACTACTTARTTGTTAACTTACCGTCTGAGGTGGGGAGACTGCTTCAATCTGCTGCCTTCAAGACACTCACATTGCCTTTTCAGATTTACTACTGGGTGAACGATCTTCAAGATGGAGCTTGCCCCAGTGATGACTCTCAAAAGGCGGTGTGGGATGGGACTGCGCCAGGTTGGGCTCCCTGCACCCTACGCAGCCTCTGGCACAGTGACAGCAAGCTGTGCCGTCTCAAACAGCCCTGTGCTCTCCTGCCACACCTCCAGATGTGCAAGGCATACTCGTCCTTTCCTGCCATGAAAATACCTGCCTGGTGGGTCTCCCTTTGTAGCAGACATGCTGATTTGAAATAGTTTAGAAACTAAAAATGACATCTTAGTGCTGTATTGGGGCCAGAGGAGAACCAGGCTCAATACAGCATGGATGTGGCCAGACTGCTCCAGAAGGAACTGGTCCTAGTGTGAACAGAAGCCAATTTGCTCCACCTGGCTTCATGGCCAGCATCTCTCCCTAACTGCTTTTTATTTAGCGATGTGGACCTACCCAGGGAGTTGTTTCCCATTGCCTCCAAGGCCATTAGACACCCAGTATGGGGATGCTGGTCAATGTTTTGAGCACCAGACAGCTGGAAAGGGGAGAGTGTGCTTCTCCCAAAAAGGTGGTAGTGAGTGACTGGTCAGGGAAATGCACAACTTGCAGGAGTGTGCAGTGTCCTACAAGCAGTCTCAGACTCTAAAATTTTGTCATGAGCTGAAAGGACCAGTTACTGTTACCATTCTCGTAGACATGAACACCACTTCCCTCCTCTTGAAGCTAAGTTTAGACCATGGAAGTAGCAGCCAGCTTGTGCCTATCCTGCCACTTGTTTTGTACTCAAATCTATGTTGTATTCATCAAATTAATGCATGAAAGAAATATTTAGGCTGCAATGCCATGTGTACAAAAAGTTAGGGAATGCCTGGTTTAAATTTCCCCATACAACCTGAACGGATCCCGCTCAGACATCCCATCTCTGTGCTGGATGCAGTGAAGAGTCAGGACAAAAAGCATAATGGGACTGTGTAATTAAAAATCAGTTTAATGCCTGCACGTAAGTGTGGCTGAATTCAGGTTTCACAAGCAACTCCAAATATGCCATTTCTGGCCATGTTCCAGCATTTGGATGTCAACTGCTTCTACCCTGCATAGCAAGACTCTGCAGTGCTGATATATAAACTCCTGCAATTTGTGAAGGCCAAAACAAAGCATTAATTATCTTATGTGAGTGTAATAAGTTACCTTACTATCATCTACAGCGAGTGACCCCTGAGCCGTCAGTACTGTAACTCAGAGACTTTGGTGGTCCTGATACCCTCATTCCTGTGTGCATGTCTGTGTGGTTTGGGTCTGGGATGTTTGACAAGGATCGCTGTCTCCTGTGTTTGGCTCAAAAGATAAGGAGGAGGAGTACAATCCAGTATCCTCTTTCCTGCCCTTGAAAGGCAAGGCCCTCATGTCCCTGCAATTTGTTTGAGAGATTGAGAGGGACATACGCTACTGTTGGGGAGTTTATGAAGGAAGATAATAGCCCTCATTTCTCAGCTGGGGAATTCCTGCCCCTGACAAGGAAGGGGAAGGATGAGAGGTAAGTATTAGCGCTGGATCTGTTGGCACTCYTGTGGAGGGAGAAGAAAGCAAGCTAAGGCAACCTTTCTTTTTTTTTTTTTTTCCTGCCCAGGGATGGCACCCCTCTGTCCATCATGGGGGCCTCAGAGTGGTGTGGCGGGACTGTGATGTGAAGCACGGTCCTCCACCGTCTCCGAGCTGCAGCTGCTCTGGCAGCTCAGCAGTGTCTCCAGGCAATATCTGCTGCTGCTCTGCAAACAGATTCAGCCCATCCTCAGCATGCTGATAGACAAGCTCGGGTGGTTCGTGAGCGAAGACAGGTTGGAGGCTGATGCTTTGGCTGGGACACGTTTGCTTTGGCCAGCTCTGCTACAAAAGCAACTGCAGAGAGCAGAGGTGCTTGTGGGGTTGGCAGTGCCTGAAGCCAGCAGGAATTCAGAATGAGCCCTGGCTTGAACCATCAGTGTGTGCCTCACAGCTCCCTCGGATGCTTCAGTCGTGCTGGAGTGTTGCCAACATGCTTTCCAGCCTAAGGAAACTGAGAAGTGAAGTAACAGAGGTTTAACATTAAATGGCTCAGCCAAAGCAGAGTGGAATTTCCCAGGGCAAAGGTACTTCTTTACCACGAGGGCATTCCCTCTGCCGAGTACAAATATCTGCTTCCAAAAAATGGAGGTGTGATCCCTTCCCAGAGAAGGGTCACGAGAATCCTTTGTAAAGGCAAGGGTTGAGTAACGTTAATATAGGATGGACCGGCATCCCCAGTAAGAGTTATTAATTCACTTTTAGAAAGGAAAAGAAGGAAAGGAGAGAAATGTCCTTGTTCCGCTCAAACATTTCTTCATGGACAAGATTTAAAGCCTTTGGCTGTATGAATATGTTGTTCAATAGGCTGAATATCTGTTAGCTCAGTGCCCATTGTAAAAATGCTTGGATAATATTCTATAGAGCACATTCCCACTCTGATTAAACCTAACACAAAACCAAACGCWTTTCAAATTTATACTGTGGCAACAGTGAAGATGAACAAAGTTATTTTCTTCACTGTGGGGCCTGTGAAGTCACAAGTAATGCAGCTGTGTTAGGTGATGGGCAGCTTAGGAAATCAGGGCTGTGTTTGCGCAGAATGAGTATTTGCTGTTACAAAGAATTTTCCTTTATTCTCTAAGGATTATATCAATTGCTACTAGTCCAAATTAACTGTTTCAGTGATAACATCTTTCAGAGAGATAGGCTGGAGCAGGAGAGGGGAAAGATATAATAAGCGAGGTTTTCACCTTTGCTCTGCCCCTTCTATAATGAATAAAAGAAGAAGAGCAGTGAAGAAGAATCCATAAAAGGCCCAAATGCAGCTGGAAGAGATGTTCCCTCATGCAGAAAACAGCCATCGGTCTGCCTTCTAAAGGTGCTTTCAGAAGCACTGGACCTGGTATTTTGAGAAGATGATGCTGGAGACAGAAAGGCCCAGAGCAAGAGTGCAGCCCGAGCGCAGAGCAGAGTGGCTGCCCCAGGCAAAGCTCTGGTGCCCAGAGAGCAGTTGCTGCGGCGTGTGTGCCACAACTTAGCCAATGTCCCCAAAGTCACCTAAGCTATGCAGAATAGTTCGGGATCAGGAACATGCCAAGGTATCTTAAGGCCACTTTAGCCCTATTCCTGGAGCTGCAAGTTTCTCAGTTCAGTAAAAATCTGATTTAATGTCATAACCTCTCTGAGAAAGATGTCTGTTTTCCTTTAGAGACTCTCCGTTCCTTCCCTTGCAAGCTAAGGCACTGAATTTACTTGAATCCTTAACTAAGCCTTCCCCCCAGAAAGCACCCACTGACCTGAGAATCTCACCAACAGTGTTTCTGTCTCAGATTTGCTTTTTCCTAAAAAGTTATAGAGAAAGTTCCCTGTTTGGGAACTTAAGAGCTCTGATCCTAGGTACAAGGCAGATTTAACAGCAGCAGCCGAACTGGTGACCACCCCTGGCTGCCCACCCACCCCATCCTCCCCAGACAACCGCTCCTGGGAGACGCCATGGGAAGCATCGCTCTGCTACTGGCCAATTAACCCACAACCCAGCGTAGCGGGATAAATTGAAACCACCAGCCGGGATGCTTGCCTTCTGTTTCCCGGAGAGGAATTTTGAGCTGGCTTTTTTGTCCATGCTGGGGGTTATTCACTGGTATTTTAAATTGTGAACTTCATATCACYGTTTTATACTGCAGAATAGCATGTTCTTCACCCATCTGATAAGAATCGTCCAGCATCTTTGTGTATAAATGTATTAGGTCATGCCTGCATTTTCCAGCTATTGTTTTAGGAGTCTCTTTCCGGTATTTAAAAAGGGAAATATCTTCTTTAATAACGTCTTCCAGCTTTGAAGCTGTGCTGAACAACAAAGACAGACAAACATTTAATTCCTCCCTAATCCTTTAAATATCCTTGCAAGCACATGGCATTCACACGCTGCTAAGCCCGTCTCCTGTAGCAGCTGTACGTCTTCTTCTAACTCTGCCTTTAAAGCCTGCAGCTTCAACTGGGGCGGAACAGGAGCCCGCGATACTTCATCCCGTGGTGGCTGTCTTTCTGGGTGGTATGGAGAGGGATGTTTTTCCATAATAAAGCGATCATCTGGATTGAATTGCAGATATCTAATCCTCACACAAGCTACTCCTGTTTGGTTTTGTGAAGCGAACAAAGACATCAACTTAGACATGCTCTGGGCTGGATTCAGGTATCTCTGGGACCTTCTGATCATTCCAGCGATTAGCCAGCCTGCCTTGCTAACTTTAACACAAAAGGGCAAGCATAGAATAAAAACTTTCTTCTTCAGGAAAGGGGCTCAAATAGAAGATTTCCTTAACTTCACCCCCCAGGAAAAAGACTGAAGGGGCAGGCAGGACAGTTGGGACAAACCCAACTCTCTCAGGCCTCCTCCGTGTTTTTATGGTATGGGAGCGGAGAGTGATTCGAGTAGCTGCATTACAGGATGGGGGGGGAGGTGATGTTCATGTGAATTGGTGAGTATTTGTTGACTTAAGCCCCGCAAAACTGTATTTACTGATTCTTTTCCTTTTCTTCTGCATGAAAACTTTCCGCTTCTTTTCCACAGTTTTTCTGTCTTCCTGTGAGGACCCATGAAGACATTTAGTCTATTCCACTGGCTGAAGGCAGATAAACTGTACCAGTATCATTTCTGACAGGTGCCTAACCAGGTCTTGAGGACCTTCAGACCCCATACCCTCCTCAGACAGTCCATCCTCCTATTATCCTTCCTGTTAAAAACTTCCACCTGGCATCTATCCTGAACCCGTTATTTCTTGGCCTCTACAAATCAATATGGAAATACATACTCTTTTCCCCTGGCAGCAATGATTTATCTATTCAAGACTCCTTGTCCTATCGCCACTCAAACCTCCTCTTCTTTAGGCTAAACCACCTCCGTTCTTTTCTATATATTTTCTAGACTTCTGATYATTTGCATTGCTTATTTCTGCCCAGAGTGCATCACGTTACCAAGGTGCCCCTATTCTGCAAGCAGCCGTGGGGCTAAAATCTGAGGGCCAGACGTCACCATTTTGATCAGTGTGGGCATGGAAGCCAGACTTTGGGCTCCTTTTCGAAAATCTTGCCTTTTATCAAAAGACGTAAAAGCCTGGTGTAGGCATTCTCTGATGAAAGCTTGGATAGCTTAATAGAAAGTAGCATTTCTGGAGCTAATCTGCCATCCAAATGCACAGCTACGCTGTGTCGCCGTGTTGGTGGCCACTGGGAGATTTTTCTTTATTGCATTCTCTCGCTTACTGAAAGCTAAAACTGATCTAATAGCAGGAGGCTTTGGAGGCACAGCAAAGTGTATAAAAAGGACACTATTTCTTTTTTTTTTTTTTTTAAAGGAAAATGAAAAARAAAACCAAACTAGGCCACTACTGAGGCTTAAAAAACCCAATGTAACAAAAGGAAATTTCCGAGGTTTTGTGCTGTTTGGTGCACTTGAGTCACTTGCAAAAAGACTATATTCAATGTTGAGAAAGTAATGAAATGTTCTCCAGGATGTTTTTTTTTCTTTTTTTTTTTTAATGATTTTCTTCTTTAAAAGGCACTATCTTGTTGGCATTTCAGAGCTTCTCTTTGTAACCCTCTAAAACACTCCAGACATTTTCTACAAGAAGGTTTTAAACTCCCCAGTATAAACAGCTGGTCTGTTGGTATTTGTATGTAAGAAGCTAGTAGATTATATTGTAAACCAGACTGGACTAAGTCTTTGGGGTTGGAGGGAAAGTAATGAATAAGATTAACATGCAATGGCTTTACTGTAGTGAGGTCCACACTACCAAGACTGTTGTGGCACATTATAATATAAAGATGCAATGCAAATATGGAGAAACTCCTTTGATTAGTGGATTTGTTTCTTAAATGAAGGGAAAGGTTGGCTTTGAGGGAGTTATGCATGAAATCCTGATTTTAGCTGTACTAATGCAGTTAACTTGCTGCTCACATGTGAATGGGGACACCATGTAGCCCTGCAGCTTTGATCAGCCTTTTGGGAACACACGTGGAGTTCCTCCCTCTGCTGTAGACATCATGTGAGCCTGGTTATCCAACAGACCAAGGCTAACATGATCACACTAAGGAAACCACAGGAGAGAGCACAACAGGTTTCTTTACACCAGTTTTAATTTGGCGTAGAGTTCAGTTACTCATAGAGTTACTATGAATAACATTATGCCAGCTAGAAGTCTTGCTGGAGGACAAGAGACATCATAGAAAAAAAGCACGATCCTTAGAAGAAAAAGGAACTCAAGAAAGGAATAAACCATCATTGGCAAAGTTGACGTGCAGATTCACAAAGGGATATTTTGGCCAATGTATATATTCTTAGACATTCCTCAGTATTTACCTTAAAGACACTGGTAAGTTTAATGAATCAAATAATATGCAACATGCATTCTGATGTATTTCTCTTTTAAAAATAACAGGTTTGGAAAACCTATCAAATTCCTTCTAAAATAGATTTGAAGAGACACAACCAACTTGCTGAGTCCCCAGATACGCCTTTCCCAGAGAAAGTTAGATGTCTTTCGTTGATGGAAATCACATTCATATGTGAATTACAGTCATRTATTAACCTGACCGACATGTATGATCGGTTTATGGAACTAACCCTATGGGCTACTTCTATAAGAAGGAGCTTTCCAAATCAAATCCTCAAATGGTAACATAATAATTTCTAATAAGGATTTCTCAGTCAGCTGGTACCCTGGAGCTAGTGCTCTTCAGGCACTAATTTAATTTTTTTAAATTTTTTTAGGCCTCTAGAGTTGAACTTCCCTGTTGTACTTACGAGACCAGGTCAGCACAACAGGCAATTTGAATACATTCCCTGGTTTTATTTTCACCATGTCACTCCAGCGTAACGGTGACAAGGGCAAATTCTGCCCTTACGTGATGTTCATTGACCTTCACAACGACCAGGAACCTTTCCTTTCATGTCAAATCGATATTGAGGGATAGATTTTGCCATCAGATGCGTTAACTTGAACACGAGCTGCGTGGATGCACCTACACTCAGCATTTCACCCAAACACTTGACAACACCACAGGGTTTTCCCAATGTTCCTGGGCATGAAGCACAAAACAGAGCAACTGTGTCCTGTAGAACAAGGCAGACCAGTCAGCCAGAGTGAAAACATCACAGGCAGCCCTCCAAAAAACGTAGATAGAGCATCTTTGTTGTCTCAAGCCCTGCACAGGAACGCACGACGTGTCTGGGGAGAGAGGGCTGCAGAGCAGGCACAGGCCAGCGCAGCCCGTGGGACTTTAACCGTGCTGCTCCGGGAGACGCCGACTGGCTCTGCAGTTGCACGTCCTGAGGACGACTAAGCAGCTCTTCTAACCTGGGTACCCAGGCAGCAGCAACACAAACATCAACACGTGTTCACCAGGAGCTGCAGTCGCTTGCTGGGTGCTTGCTCTTCAGCACAGAAGAGGCTGAATCGTTACAGAAAAAACAATCGTTTAAGCTTCAACTCTTTTATAGGAGTTCCTTATACTGAAAATGCAAGATTGGCAAAGGCTAGTTTGGGGTTGGGTTTCTTTTTTTTTTAAAACCTAGATTTTGAAGCCCTAAACAGGCTGCTTTTATCAGCTTGCCTGACCTGTTCTGTAGCATATGGATTGTGACTTCATCTTGCGAGTCCTCCAGTAAGACAGCAACTTGTGGCTGAGCTAGTTTGTAACAATTTTGTGAACTAGAAGAAAAAAATGAAATAAATTTTGTATTTTATTTAAACGGATACTTGGGATATTATTTGGAACCCTATTAAAGGGGCTCTGTCAAAGTGGTCTGCATGACCCAGAATGCCTAATTTAAAAATTAGGGTGATGTAAGCTTTTACCATGGTCTAAGCTTTTATTGTGGCAGGATCCTCTTCATGTCATGCCTGGTTCCTGCGGCTGCCAGACCGCCGTGCTGCCGTGGGAGGGAGCAGCGCTCTTGGCTGTGCCGCCCGTCCGAGCTGGTAGCGCTTCCCGCCAAGTGATTCGGATGCAGTGGGAAAGGTCAGCCCTCGCCCGGATCTGGTGCATTCCTGCTGTGCTGCGTCTGGCCAGGCAGGGAAAACATTCACTGCCACCCGTGTCTCCCACCCCCTCCATGTGGTCTCGCTGGCTACATCTCCCTGGGCACAGGAGACGGGTCTGGGGACATTTTCTGGCACAGAGGCCACATGGCGCAGCGTGACTCGTGTCCGTGTTATTATACCCTCTTATCCCCCTTATCCTGCATCCAAAGTGGGAATGGCTCTTGGTCATGGGACCTGTTTGGGAGGGTGGTCATTGCACCCAAGCACTGCCAGGGACCCTCAGCCTGGTGGCACAGACAACCACGCGCCAGGGCCTGGGAGGGGGCCCTGGCTGTTTTTCAGCTCACTGACAGAGACGTAGCTTCTTCAGGCGGGCAGCAGCCCTGCCTGAGGCTCCCCCATCCCACCTGCCCTGTCTTCTGCCTTTACAGCCGGGATAGACAGAGAGGCGCCTTTAGGTCATGCGTTTCTTGACCTATTTCAGACATACTTTTGGATGACTGGGACTGTGCCCTATTTTCCACCCTCGAGTGTGAGGGGAGCACCGACTGCCACCTGCACTGGAGATGCTGAAGCAGGGAGAGCGCCATGCACCCAGCATCTCCAGCCGGGATGGGGAGCGCGGGCACAGCCAGGGTGGCGGGGCACAGGGCACATGCCAGCACCCCTCCTCCCCTGTCCCKCCCTGTGCAGCCCCCGGATGCCAGGGAAGGACACAGGAGCCAGTTGCGGGTGGGAGTCAGATATAACGGAGGGACTGAGCAGCACTGGCAAAAAGCTGGGAGGGCAGCAGCCAGCAGAGCTGGGGTCGCGGGGGCAGCCAAGGAAGGTGTCTCCCACCTTACCCCGTGGGGGAAGGTGAGCGGAGGGGGACTAAAAGGGAGGATGTGCTTCATGGTGGTCCCTGAGCATCACCAACAGCAGTGAAGCAGTTAAGGCRTGGGGAGCCCTTTTTCATTTGCTGCATCTGAAAATAGCACAGCCTTCGAACATGGGCAGTGCTGTGCTGACATCTGTCCCTTCGAAGCGTCCCCTCCGCCACCCCTTGCTGCTCAGCTCATGGGGTGGGAAGAGCCACCCACTTGGAGATGGAGCTCGGCTAACGAGGAAAGCTTCTCGAGGAATGGGACATCACTTCCTCGGGGCTGGCCTGCTAAAAATAGCCTGGCGGGGATGAATACTTGTGTGAAACAATCTGCAACCCAACATGATCTGGTACACGCTGGAATTTCTTTAGACTAAAATGAGGTGTAATGCGAGGCAGGCAGGGAGGAAGGAGGAGAAGCCCGTGGCCTCATTTCTGGCATCTCATTAGGGGTCTCAGCTAGTGGGGAGAGAGGGGCAGATATGTCCAGGGCATGATCGAGGACAGGGCATGGGCTTGGGGACCTGGCTAGCCCTCTCGGGGTACCTAGCTCTTGGGGTACCCAGCTCTCTGCTTTAACTTCAGCAGGAACCCAAAGCAAATTGCTGTGCTGCAAGACTACAGCAACCCATTCACCAGGAGCTAAAATACCATGTGTTATTTGTTAACCCTCGCTGGTAAGGAAACCATGTCTTCAGTCAGTAGGAAAACATCACAGCTCTCTTGCAAAGAGGCAGACTGAGCTCCCAGAAGCTGCCAGATGCACATTTTTCTCACCCCCTCCTAAAATATCACTGTAATTTTAATTTACCCAGACGAACGAGCAGTTGACTAAACAGACATTCATTATAAAATTCATATTAAGAAAAGAGACACTTGGGATAATTTTGATTGATTTACTTGGCAGAGTTTTGATAGCTACTGAAAAACATACTATTCATGTTTAGGTGAAAAATAAATGGAGTCAAATAAGTGTCACTGCATAGTACTAGGAGGTATATACAGCCACATGTAAAAATGCATAAACACAAACATTTCTGTACAGCAACTTTTCCTTTCAGTCTGTATAGAGAAACACTGGTTTATAATATGGGGAAAATATAAAGCAGACATACATGCAACAAGGACATGACAGTTACATAGGTCCCACCTGCCTCCCAAGAGTTACAATAATAATAACAATAATAATAATAATAATAATAAAAGCCTTTTTCAGGGAAAAAATTTGAAACCTGGAATGTTTTCATGTTGAGGTTTCCAGAGAGCTTCAGATGTCAATCATATCTGAAGGTGATTTAAAGGCTTGATTCAAAGCCCTGTGAAGGCAACGGAAAGACTCCATTGGTTTCAGTGAGCTTGGGGTCAGACCCAGCTATTTAACCACGATCCCGTTCTGCCCTCCCCCAAAATCCAAAGTTGAAGTCTGCAGATAAAAATAAACAATCGTATCATACAAAACTTTGTATATAGAATACAAAAGGTAACCGTTGACTTTTTGTATAAAATACAACTTTTTGATAGTATATTTATTTCACATATGTATAAATATAACCCAAATAATATGATTTTTATTATTCCTACCAAAATATTATTACTTTTTGTTTTTTTTTTTACAAAAGTTTACAAAACAAATAATTCTTTATATTTACAACCCAATACTGCGAAGAGTGCCCGGTCAATGATGAAAAATAGACTATAAGGGTAGTGCACTTAGCCATTGCAAAGAAAGAGAAAAAAGACACTAGCTCCGTTAAGATACGAGTGTTCTGAAGAAATGATATTGGATTCAAGTTTTGGTTGCAAGAGTCTTTCACAAGCTCACATTTCAAATGCATCAGGCATATCTTTACAGGACTGCAAATGGCCTCTACCTTTGTTGAATTTACTTAAGACAGGATGAAATTTTGAACCCRGGGACGGCACTCACAGCCCAGTGTCTTCTCCACTCCAGGCTGACACCAATGGGATAAAGCTCAGCATTGAATCCACCACCGGATGATATCCTGAAGTCTTGGGACCAGCTCCTAACTGAACAATTTCTTTACATCATTTGAGGATCTGGAAAACAATCTGGTCTTAATACAGAAACCAGTGGTGGCTTTTTTCAATGGCATGTGAGGGTAGTTGAAGTTAGGCAGACTTCAGTGCCCATTGCTCATGATGATGCTAACTCAGCCTCGGCTTAGTGGCATCGCAGTTGTCTGTTCCTACCAGAGCTTCAGCAGTCCTGGTGACCTGCTCATGGACAGGGTGTGTGCCTGTCTGTGAGACAGATGAGCCGATCTTCCCTCCACTTTAAACTCATGTAGCTACTATTTCAGTCTAGTTTTGCACAATTTATAGGGGACTCATTTGTTAGACCGCGTCTGTACCTCTCCAAACTTAGGTGGGGTGCCAGTGACCTGGGCTGAAAAGCTCTTTAAAGACTTGGAAAAATTTGTACTGGCATATCAAAGGGACCGCATGCACCCCAGCCAAAACTGGGGAAGGAGGTTTCTGGGCAGCTGAGCCACCATGTTACACAATGCAGGGGTGTGCAACGATCACTAGCTGGGGCAGCAGAAGGGACTCTTCAGCAGGCTTTCTCATCCCTCTTATGATAAACATGTCTGGGAATGAACAGCATCGTGGACCAGCCCGCCTCAACTGGCATATCTAGCTAAATGCCCACATTACACCTTTCCTGGAGGTGCTGGTGCTCGTTTGTGTGATGATGCTTCTTGAATCAYGAAAAATTGTGCCCACGTGAAATGACAGGGTGAAATGACTGGAAAAGCCTTATTAAAACCTCCCTTGAGAAATAGGTCAGATAAGTGCAGAGGCTATTGTCAAGTAGTCTACTCATCCCACTGCCACTAACAAGGATGAATAAAGCACTTGCATGGGGCAGAGCAATGCCTCTTGGCACCAAGGCATGTGAACGTAGGCATTGTATTCCTTTGCCACATCTAGTTTTAGCTAATTCAGAGGAGGCTGTGAAACACGTCGCACCACATCATTTTAAAGAACAGCATTTTCATTTGAATTGCAAGATCTGTTCCCATCTATGAATCCTCCTGTCTGACTCACTGCGGAGCTGCTTCATAGTGACATAGCACCTCCTTCTGATGCCCTTACTGACCAAATCTACAGGAGAAAATTTAACACGGTCAAGACTATTCCCTAGCACTGAGGTGAAGCTGTGTGGAACAACCTGTACCCTTACTGCTCTGCTCTGTTAGCCTCCAAGGCAAGGTGGCTGCAAACTGCCTATGGGAATGGTCCTCGCCCCAGGTTAATTCCCTAGTGATGCACAGAAATTGCTCAGGGCAGTGTTAGCTGGGCCATCCCCAAACCAGAACAGATGATTGAGTCCAGTACCCAGAAATACTGCCCAAAACTGTTTCATTTACCAGCACAGATGTGGCTGAGTGGAGCCTCCCCCTGTGAGTAACCCAGGTGGTTATAACTGATCTGCATGCTAGTTTCAGGGGCAGAGCCTCTTGTACTCTGTCCGACGGAGACTGTGGGGACCTGGGCCATCATTGGACCTCTTTCAACTCCCCCCATATGGCAAAGGGAAAGCGGGATGGAGCCAAAATGCTGTGCAATCAAAATGGTAGCCTCTCCCCAGACAGAGATGCTGGCATTTCTGCTGGGGTAAACCTGTTTGATAGAAGAGGACCGGGCTGAACTACCTGACACTCGCTGTGGGTTAAGATGAAAATGAGGATAGTGGCTTAGCTGAGCCACTTCATGCATTTGCCCTCCTCTAAGCTGGACTGGGAAAGTAGCCGGTGAGGGTCAAATCGTGAGCACCCTTCTCACTTAAGTTGTCCATTAAGTCACTGGAGTCCCTGGGGTAGGGCAAGGTGGCAAAGTGAGGATCCTGAGCTTTGGTGTAGTTCATCTCATGTTTCCCTCAATGCCCAAAATGATTGTGCTGCTGGCAGGACAGTAGCCTCCTCTGATACTCGCTGCAAGCACTGGTGGAAGGGAGAAAGCGAACGCAACAGCACACTGAGTAACGCACTGGATGATCTGTTTCCTTCTTCCTTTGGACGAGACCACTTACCCTTTTGTGTGCTACAAAACATAGAGGGTTTAAACCAAAATCATCGGGAAAGCAAATGTGAGTTTGTACTGTGTAGAAGTAAACAGTTTTTGTAACGCAATGAGATTTACACAGGGCCTGATGCTGTCAGGGCTGAATAGTCCCAAGGAAGTTAAGGGCTGCGAACACAACGACTGAAGAGCTCTGGACCGCTTGGGCTCTTACTTGCACTCAGAGAAATGATGTTCCACAACCCATACCACTGTCCGGTGCTTGCGTATGTGGGAAGCTAAACACATTTTTCCACGCAGCCCCCGTGAGAAGAACGGATGGGTTTGCAACACGCTGGGCACCGGTGTGGGGAACAGACCCTTCACGCATTCTCACTCCTTTGTGGCAGGCATGAATATCACTTACATTATCATTTCATCAGGGGAGACTTCAGTTTTGTTCCTAGAGCAACTCTTCAAACAGGGCAGTCGCCCTATGTGGTATTTTAAAGGACAGCCCAGTTACGGGAGTGTAAATTAATAAAGCAGGTTGTTGGCATCGAAAGAGAAAGCTAATGTCCTTACTGCCTCTTCATCTGGTTCACCCTTGGTACTGTCACTTAAGAGTGGTTCCCCAAAATTTCATCGAGGTTGATGTCTTTCATCCAGTCATCGTTACCAGGTTCCGTTTTCAGTAATGAATCTATAAAGTCTGAGTCACTGTTGAGCGCAGGTCCTATACTGTCACCTTGCTGGTTCAGAAAGTCAAATGCTAGGTCATTACCATGGTCACTTCCTTGGTAAGCCCGAGAGTTTTGGTTGGTAGATGTGAAACTGGTTGATGGCAGAGATGACGGAGGTGTCATACTTGTTCCTGGCTGATTCAAGGTAGGCACAGTCTGTCCTCTCAGCTGGTTAGGTCTTATGCTGAGACCTCGTAGTGAGCCAGCAGATTGCCCATTTAGAGTCTGGTGCATTTGGTTTAGAGGAGGCCTCATTTGGACTCCCGCTGTTAACTGATTAGGAGGTGCCAATGCACGCTGAGGAAAATGCTGGTTGCCTACATTGCGTTGCAAAGACTGGTTAGGATATGGAGTGCCAGTGGGGAAACGGACCCCTGCGGGTTTCAGTGCATCCTGCTGCTTCACTGCAGCTTCTTGCGGGGCCCAGTTCTGGGCAGTGGCAGTAGCCGTGATCATCACGTTGGCCGGCCTTTGCACGGGGATACCTGTGGCTCCATGGTTCAAGCTTGGCCTTACTTGCTGCGAGTTGACCACAGACCCTGTCCCAAAAGCCGCTACGTTGTTCCCCTGTGTCATGGTTTGCTGTCGAGACATCATGGGGTTATTCTGACTGGGCAGGACTTGATTTTGGTTTCTGTGTGGCTGCATTTGGTTCATTCCTGAAGTCACGTTGTATGCGCTTGCTTGGTTGCAAGGAAGGTTCCCGTAGCAGCCCATACTCCGAGCGGCAGGAACAGAAGGCATTCGGGTCCCAGCGGGGGTGGACATGAGGCTGGAGCTCTGGGGCATGATGCTATGAGTTGAAATTGGGTTGGATAAGGACATGTTGTTGGAGCTCATACTCACAGTTGGTGAACCACCTGGAAGGGAGTAAACAAAAGTGTTAAAACAAACATGAGTGCATCAATGCGTGGTGTCATTCAAATACCAACAGGTTAAAAATCCAGTTTTCTAGACGCAGAATTTCTTGAAGAAGATACTTTGCTCTTAAGAGGACCTGCATGAACTTACTCAAGGCCTTAAAGATGCCTATCATCCAGAGGGTGGTTTGGTCTATATGAAGCCATTGGTGGTCTCTCCATCCCTTCAGAGGGCATCAGATAAGCCAAAACCAGTGCTCATTGTAAAAGAAATACTGGAGCAGGGAAGGACAGACAGAACCACTGGACAGGAGAGAAGACTGTTCTGCCTTTTTTTACAGAAGTGCTAGACACCTCAGACAGGACAAAGCATGTCTAAGTGAGCAGAGGCAGAGGAGATCAAGAATGTTTCTTCCTTACAGGGCATGGTTCATCCTGACTCCCTCTAGAGCCAATGGGGAGTGATAGGCACCATCATCAGGCCCCTTTTCCACCTTTCTTAGACACCTACAGCAGTGGTATCTATCCCTTCTGGAAATGCCTATCCCAGATGATAGCAGGAGCCAAGACTGCATCTCACACATTTGCAGCACTCAGAGCCTCCCTCCCAGCCAGGTGCTGGGAGAGCAGCTCAGCTCGCCTGTGACCTGCTTGTCCTCCCGTGTGGCGGCCGAGCAGGCACAAGGACGTGGCTCGATGCTGTGCCTGGCAAGTGCCACCCATGTGCCCCTTCTAAGCTCTATTCTCAGCTGGGCTATGGCCATTTGCCCCTGCAGAAGCTGACTTGCCCACGAGGGAGTCACATGTGATACCTGATGTGCAGGCATTTGCTGCACATGAACATCACTTTTTGTGCATCAGAAAACTAGAGGTTATGAGTTGGCACGAATCTACCATTCGTGGCTAATTCTGCCCAGTGGAGGATTTTTCTGTACCTGACATCTGCCAGTGACTCACAAGAAGAGAGGTTTCTCTTCTCTTCAGCCTCCAAACCTCGACACAAGCTCACTTCTGTGGCAGATTTGTGGCTACGTAGCCTCTATTTTGAGGCCACAATAAGTTATTTATGCGATGTAGGCTGATTGCTTATGCAGTGCAAGGCTCTGAATTAATTCCTGAGAGATTGGTTGAAGAAGACCAAACATTTTCTAAACACAGCCAGTGTAGACGGCACTGTGGAGAACCCCCCTCTGCACACATTCAGCTGCTCCACAGCTTAATTCCCTTTGCTACCGTTGCTTCCAGTACAAGCCCTACAAGAAGTACAGCTAGGAAAAGTCAGGTTCAAGGCAAATGAAAGGAGATGTTTCTTCACACAACACGTGGGTCAGACGAGGAAATCTTTGCCACGTGGCACAGTACAAGCTAAATTCTCATACCACTTTGGGTGGCTCCCAAAGCGTGAGAAAAGCTGTTGAATGGGCTTGCTACCAAGGTACCACCACATTTTGGGAATTCCCTGAGCCTCTCCCAGAGGAGGAATGGAGGAACATACAGCCCTGGAGCTTTGCTATTTAATAGGTAGCAGCTAGTAGCAATTGTTGGACATGGGACACTGCCTTGGTTTGATCCTTCGTACGTACAACAACACCAGACCAAATTTGACTAACTTTGACTTCGTCATCAAATCTTATTATATATTAGTCTGTGTGATTAATTTTATTAGTTGGTCCATCATCAATTCCTTCTTACCCCACAGGTGCTTCAAGACTGTGATCATGCCTGCAGTGTTCTCCAAATATGTCAGTCTCAGTGTGGGCATGTTTTCCAGTCCTTCGGTCCTTCTAAGCTCTTTTCAGAACTTGACAGTTTTCAACATTTGATTTCAAGGCTGTACATCACAGCCGGTCACAGTAATAGCTCTTGCACATCTCCAACAAGGATGTAAGTAAGCTCTTTTTTTCTTGTTCAGCATCATCTCAGACTGTGTTTGTCCTTTTGGTTGCAATCACACAGCCTGTTTACAGTGATATCCACAGCCATTTCCTTATGTGCTATGTTAATTTTATATCACTCTGGTTTCTTAACCAAAATAGGCAGTACAAAGTCAGATGCTTTAAAGGACATTACTTGAACAACTATTACCTTTATGAAGCAAAGTTGTGGTTTCATTGAAAAACGTACCATTCTAGTTTGAAAAGATTCTTTTACATCAGCCCATGTTGCCCGATATTAATTATACTCCCTTCCTAAATTCTTTGTTATTCAGGCTGTATCAGCTCCCCAGTATTTTTGCTGAGCTCTGCATTAGGTCACTAGGGCTGCAATTACCTACTTACTCTTTTAATTTTTGTCATGGCATTAGCAGTCTTCCTTGGAGTTTCAAGACTAAATAAAAAGTGACATTAAGAATTTGGAGAACCTCTCAGCCAGCTCTTTTAAAACTCTTGAAGGCAAATCATGCGCATACATATTTAAAATGTCTATGTTTAGGAACAGCTGTTTAATATACTGTTCCTGTTGAAATTTCACCATAATGATGTTCAGTTCCCTCAGACTGGAACCGAAGAAAAAATTATCATACATTTCTGCCTTTTCTGCATTTTTTTTATACATATGCTTTTTCCATTTAGTAATGGATACAAAGGATTCCTTTTTTCCTTAAGTACTTAAAAATAATCTCTTCCCAAATCATTGTTAACACTGAGTGTGACTCCACAACCAGAGTTGCTTGTTCCAAATCAATATAAGCATAGATACCTAAATTAAGAAGCTCACCCTATCCTGGAAGGCAGGCTTTTCCACAAACTGGCTCCAAGCAGGAAACGCTTGACTATAGAGAATCTAATTGTCCTAACAATTACGTTGTCCTAACTTAAGCACTTAAATTCAGTCCCTGAGCTGGGCAGTCCCTGGGACAGGAGATGCTATGAGGAGTCCACCTGGTTTTACCCCCACAGGTACAATCAGATTCTCCTCCATGTCCTCCCAGGGAGCCCCCTAACTGAATTTAGCTCTGGAAATGAAGAGAAGAAAATCAGTGCTCAGCAGGCAACCTCACAATTAGCCCCATCTTTCGTTTTGCTAGTGGGTTGTGCATTGCTCACTGCTTTTTGGAAATACTCAAACATCTTTTCACAGGGCTGATGGAGGTGGGGGCCCTGATTCTTTGCTCCCGTATGCTGGTACTGAAGAAGAGGAATGGCACGGAAATTGGTGGCATTTCAAAAGACCTGGAACAGCCATCTGGGGAGAGCTGGTTCTCTCCCTCCAGCTGAACTACAAGTTTGTGGAGTCACTTCACTTGCCGCTGGGATGAAGCCCCCTCCCGGCGTGACCCTGCCAGCTGTTGAGCAGCCCCCAGGGCCACCATCGCACTGCTCCTGCAAATGCCACGCTCTTTAAAGAGCACAAGTGGTGGAGACATGGGTTGTACTTGTTGTGCAAAAGACGAAGCTTCCTCTTTCTTTGTATTGCTATTTTTATCCTTTTATTTTTAACGCAAATATTTTCCGTTCTGATTTCTTCCAGATGGGAAGAAATGTCTTCCCTGGCAGTGCTATGTACAGCAGCTGGGCACCCCAGGCTACGGCGATTCGGAGA
This sequence comes from Phoebastria nigripes, assembly GCA_035582835.1. Classification (NCBI taxonomy): domain Eukaryota; kingdom Metazoa; phylum Chordata; class Aves; order Procellariiformes; family Diomedeidae; genus Phoebastria; species Phoebastria nigripes. The sequence goes on from JAYKAV010001610.1 coordinate 1,031,717, forward strand.
AACGCCTTCACTGCCCAATTCACCTGCTCTTGTCTTGGGGGTTTCTTGCTGTGACATGGCACTATGGGGAAAAGCATAGAGGAACAAAATGCTTAACCAAGTGTCTCCAAGCCCCTATGTTATTTTATTTAACGTTTTGTCTCTTCTTCCCTGACCTGAGCAAAGCTATTCCCAGAAAAAGAGAACAGATTCCCTGCCGTTACTCCCTTATGCAAGAGTTTCCTAATCGCTCCATCTGGTAGCTTTGCTGCGAGCTCCCAGCACAGCCCTTTCTCCCAGGCTCGCCTGAAAAGCTGCTCTCCTCCCTGGGCTCACTCAGCGGGGACTTGAGATTGAATGGACAAGTGCTGCCAATCCCACATGTTTCAAACCCAGGAGATGGGACTCCAAATACCATGAGATTGGCAAAAAGTCCATCAGATTAAGAACAAGAAGAGCTACATAACAATGGTGATCTACTTATTTTGGAGCCTTTCACAGATGTGGCTACAGTCATTTCCATTTTCTCTCTCGGGCTAGAAATGGGTTGTTTTTAAGTAAAAGCCGAGGATCTCAGTTAATCATTTGATTCCAGGAATGAGCCTTTAAACAACACACCAAATCACAGGATTCCCCAGCAAACTGCTAGGGTTGCCAACGCATTTGTTTTACGAGCGCAGGAGGTACCAAGCCAGCAAGCAGGGCTCTCTCTGCCCTGTGGCATTGCCCTCACCATGGGTCATTACGCTGGCATCAGTGATGCTTGTGCAAATTTACTGAAGATGATAAACAGCCGCATTAGAAAGCAGCAGTTTCCAGACTGCAGCAAGCTTATCGCTGCTAGAACTTGTAAACAAAGCAAAGGAGTGCATGAACATTGCCTAAGCAGGCCAGCCTGGCCCTTCCATCCAGCGTAGCCGGGCTGTTGGTGCCATGGCCAGCAGGTTGGGCAGAGGGGTGGCAAGCGAGCTGCACCTGGGAACTCATTAAAAATGTAAGAGAAGCTGAAAAAGTTTTGCTACAAAGGACAGATAGGCAGGAAAGACTCAGATCCCTGGCTGAATCTGCAGAGCCAACAGTTAGGGAAAAACAAACCAACCAAAACATCTTTTTTTCCTCACTGTGTTGTATACAAAGATATAGTAGAAGGTAAAGGATCCTTTTTATACTTAAATGCACAGATGCTTTGCAGTATAAAGAACATCCTTTGATCCCATCTGCTGCATTTCCCCCCACCTCCTCTCTCTCCCCCGCATCTTTTCCTTACTCTGCCTTTGCTCCCAGAGCAGCCTCCAGCTAACCAGCAAGGTGAACAGCATGAAAAGCCAAACAGACAGTCCTGTGCTCCCAAAACTAGACTCTCCAAGAAGGTGAGGGCTCAAGAGCTAAAACCAAGGACTAGTCCTGAAGCGTTGGGCATTTTCTGCCCTGGGCAGTTCTGGCTGAAAGCAAGGGCTTTTACCCTACTGTTTGACTGATCTGTTGAAATGCTGCTTGTAGAGCAGCACTGAGGCCATGACCGTGGCATATTAAACAGACCAAAAGTTCAGATGATTGCTCTGGTTGCCCATGATGGTGTCATACGAGGTACTTAAAAATCAGTACGAGGGTCCTCACACTGCACATGAGCTGCCATTCAAAGGGATGGATGGTTCTCATCTCAGTCTCTGAAGCAAGATGTACCACTGTCCTGGTTTCAGCTGGGATAGAGTTAATTTTCTTCCTAGTAGCTGGTATAGTGCTGCGTTTTGGATTTAGGATGAGAATAATGTTGATAACACACTGATGTTTTAGTTGTTGCTAAGTAGTGTTTACACTAGTCAAGGACTTTTCAGCTTCCTATCTGCACAAGAAGTTGGGAGGGGACACAGCTGGGACAGCTGACCCCAACTGACCAAAGGGATATTCCATACCATATGACGTCATGCTCAGCATATAAAGCTGGGGGAAGAAGAAGGAAGGGGGGACGTTCGGAGTGATGGCGTTTGTCTTCCCAAGTCACCGTTATGCGTGATGGAGCCCTGCTTTCCTGGAGATGGCTGAACACCTGCCTGCCGATGGGAAGTAGTAAATGAATTCCTTGTTTTGCTTTGCTTGTGTGCGCGGCTTTTGCTTTCCCTATTAAACTGTCTTTATCTCAACCCACGAGTTTTCTTACTTTTACTCTGCTGATTCTCTCCCCATCCCACCAGGGTGGAGTGAGTGAGCGGCTGGGTGGGGCTTAGTTGCTGGCTGGGGTTAAACCACGACAACCACGTACATGAGAGAAGCATCTGGATAGAGTGAGGTTGCATGGTCAAGAGGACACCTTTGTATCAAGTATTTGGGTGCGCTGCCTGAGGCAGTGCTAATGGGAGGGCCACCTCCTTCCCTGTGCCTGAGACATGCAGCATCAGTGTGGATGAACCACCAGCTGGTTCTCCAGGTCATCTATCAGCACTTCTCAGTGGTGAGGGGCAGTAAGGTAAATAGCAGAGGAGAGCAGCAGCCACCACTCACTGCCTCTGCGGTGATGTAAGTGGATACCCAGAAAATCAGGCCCTTGTTATCAGTGCATGCATGGCTCTTCTGGATGTTCTTCCAGCTGGAAGGAAGGAAGGAAACAGTTTCATTTAGCAGGTGGGCACTTACCAGGATATTGGTTTGCTTGCTGCATGTTGACCACGTTTCTTCTTTGGTCTTTATAATCTGGTGGTGGTCGTGTCAAGTGTCTGTTCAGCTGATCTTGTGGAGTGATTTTCTCCTAGAAGATTAGAGTAGAAATATATTAATTTGCTTTTCTTTATGCTTTCCTGGCTCTGTGTTTTGCCCGCCTCTTTCTTTTCTCAGTATGTACAAAGCTGAAGTGTTGCTTCCTTTCACCCTGTCTGGTCGACAGGAGAGGCAGCTGTGAACCCGTGCCATCACCCACTGAAGGCTGTATGGACACCTTTCTGCTGGTTGTATTGTGTTTGAGTCTGGTCTAACTTTCCTTAAAATCACTGAGTTGCTCAGCCTCTGCGAACATTGGCCACGTCTGCACTGCAGTACAAAGTGTCCTCTCATGTCTGCACCTTCTTGCTCACCATGCTCATCAGACAGAGGGGCCTGATGGTTCCTCATGGCTCCCTCCCTCTCTGTGCAGCTGGGTTTTCCTTCAGAGAAAGCACAGAGGCAGACCAAACACCCAGGTCTAACCCAAACACACAGCCGGCATGCAGCTGGGGAGCAATGAGGGTCCAGACCTGCAAGGTCCACACCTGCCCCTTGGCTGCATCGATGTTCATCAACCCATTTCACCCATGCTGACCTCTCAGCATGCACAGCTGGCAAAGAGCATTTCAGCTTGTCATCCACAACCCCAGCCACGCTCATCCCTCACTCTGTCCTTCCTCCTACCCTTGAGGAGCTCCCACAAAAATCATCAAAACCCCTTGCTTTGTCCTCCCCGGTGCCTCTCCTCACCAGGGATGCCAGCAGGACACATGGCCAGGGTTTAGCAAGGACGGTGCTGGACTGGGCTGGTTGGTTTTCATGCCGCTCACCATTGCCCTGTGCTTCCCCATACATGTACGTGGTGCTGTCATTCCTCTTACACTGGGAGTGCAAGCACTGGGGGAAGCACAGAAGGGAAAGATTGCAGAAAAAGCCAATTAGTAGGGGAGATTTTTTTTATATTTGGGCAGGGACACMTCTCTGGTGAAGGGAAGATAGAAATCCAAGTTATTGAACTGAAATCTGACTAACTGCCCTGTGTTCATAAAGATCTGGAAAGCGCAGGCATCGGAGTCAATGACAAATCTCTCATCATCAGCATCACCGTGAATTGATGCCTCCAGAGTGCTACTGCCCACCCATGAGCAACGACTCTTCGGGATACATGGCCCCATGGCAGGAAAATGTGGGTTTGACCACCTCAGTCACTGGTAAGTCACTCCCGGTACACGTGTCTCCTGTCGTCGTGCTTACTGGGCAGCTGCTGGGCAGGCTTCACCCTTCTCTGCAATGTGCCTGAGTTTCGTGCTCGGCTGCTAGAATGGCAAACTGGCTTGTCAGTGTGAAAAAGAGTCAGGCCCTGGCTGGTGTTGGATGTCCATCAGAGTAATTTGGGGATCTTCTGCCTGAAAACAGCATGCAAACAGACCTTCTCGTGAAAAATCTGTTTTTTCTTCTGCCAGGAGCACTTTAAAACATGGGGAGAAGAGCCTTTCTTGCGGTATTTAGGCATTTCTGTAATGCACTCTGGGACTGAGGGGCCTGATTAAGATTTATAAGGTTCGTTTTAACATACTGCTCGACCTGAACCCTTGTGAAGAAGAAAGACAAGTTGTCTCCCAGGAAATCCCTGCAATACATATAAAAACTGTAGGCAGGCTTTGTGTGTGTTTCTATGATCACGATACAAAAGCAAATGCAAGCTGATTAAAAAAATGCATTCTGTAGAGTGATTTTGATTTTTATTTTACTTATCTTTAAGAAAAGCTAGATGAGCAATTAACTTTCTGTTCTGGTAAAAATTCTGACAGAAAACTGCAGCGTTTTGAGCTGACTTGAAACTTCAGTTTTCTTCTGCATAAATTAAGAAGTCAAGAAATATTTCCCTCACAGCACAAATGAAACTCTTAATTTCAAACTCAAGCTTTCTAATTGTATTTTTGGAATGGAAATAAATTTGTAAACAAAAAGATATCTCTATAAAAAACTGAATAATTTTTTTTTAAAACATCCCCACAAAACCATGAATGTTTTTCCACTTCTGTGTTGTCCTTTAATTACTGAATGGCACTCACTAAACGTGTCAGTATTTCTGAGTCTACATCTTTACAGAGAAAAGAAAGTTTTGGATTCAAAACGTCAGGCCAGCATGAATGGGTCTGCCCTGTAGGCTGAGAGATGCAGGTTGAGGTAAATAAGCCCCAGGCTCGGGGTCTGCTGTCATTGCAGCCTGGGGGAGGCAAAGCAGGTGGTGGTATCACCTCCGTCCTTCCCCTGAATCCTCCCTGCAGCCCTTCCCTAGTTGCCACGGGGCACTTGTGTTGCTTTCTGCCTGCTCAGCTCCTCTTCTAGGACTTCTCTCTTCTCTGTGCTTTGGCAAGCAGGACTACCAAGGAACGGTGAATACGAGGATGCAGAGGGCACGTGCTACTGCTCTGGGCAGCTGGGACTCCCCCGCTGTTGCACTGGCCATGGGTGGTGGGCCATGAAGCACCTTCAGCTGACTCAGTTTGTGCAGTATCAATGGCAATGCCAGTTTACTGGAACAAACCCAGTGGATTCTACTATTTATCACTCCCAACAAGACCACAAATATCCCCCACGCCTCATAAAATGACCAGAAACTCCCAATTGGTGTCTCAGATACCAAGGGAGAGAGAAGAACTGGCTACAAATATCTGGAAATGCAAAAAGAAAAACAAAGAAAGGAGGACTCATGTATGACCCCAGCCAAGCACACAAACTTGTGTTGAACACTAAAATCAAAACCTGATCCTTGTTTACACACAGGCACTTTACACCATGCTGCCTAGGTTGCAGAGCCTGGAAGTCAACTTTCCTCTGTGGTCGAAGTAGTGTAGCAGTGCACCTTAGTTTATCTTGCAAAGAAAACCACTGACAATATTCATATGCCTCAAATTAAGCATATGCTTAGACCGTTCTCATAATGAAACCACAGTAGCTCGGATACCTGAGTTGTTTCATATAAACTGAAGAAGGTTTCAAAAGGGCTTAGCAAAGTGCTGAAAAATATGAGGCACACTCTAGAAGGTCTAGGCATTGCCAAAATGACCTCAAAGTTTTGGGGGCTTTCTTCCCCCGTCTTAGTTTTCTTTTCTATTGTTTCTATGATAATCTTTTCCATGTAAAATAAGGAATTGGAAAACTTACGGCTTCTGCCAACATCTGCTGCTGTAGAAGGAGTTGTTTTTGCTCCATCATTTGCCGTTGCAGAGCCTGTTTCTTTTCCATCAGTTGCTGATTCAACATTGATTGCTGGGATGAGTTCATGTAACCACTTCCAGTGTTTGGATTTGAGCAAGAACTGGAGCTTGGAGTGGGGCCAGCTCCCTGGCCTACCACAGAGTGTTGATCCTGAAACAGAAGAAATGGCTCGTGAAGGATGAAAATAATAACAAGCATCAAGAAAAGGAAATAATTCTTTTTATGCAATTAGCTCAAGTACAGGACACAGCCCACAGAGGACAAGCGACTGATACAAAGGCTTTGACAAAATAAGAAGGGGATTGAGTAACTTCATCACTCATGGAAGACTCTGAAAACGTGCCAGGTGGTTCCAGTGGAAAACCTCGATGTTGTACCAGGAGCTTGGGAAATGTTAACAGAAGTAACGGAGCCGTCCTGGGGATCTTTCAGGAAACTTGCATCGGGCCGTATGGCAGTTTGTTTGACCACAAGGGAACAAACTCGGCGTCTGCTGGTTCCTACCATCTGGCGAGCAGCAGCAAGAAGTTACAGACTCATTGCTAGAAGTGGCATCTATTCTTAGAAAATACAGAAGTGGTAAGTTGTTACTTCACAGTGGGGTGAGTGGCGCAGCTTTCGTCTGTCCCATCACCTCCCTGACAAGACCAATCTCTGAGAGATTACTAATTGTCTCCCATTAGTGGCAGGATTAAATAAAACAAACGTGTAACTGGACAGGACTTTGAAGAGGGCTTTAGGGTCTCCCTGGTCTTTGCAATGGATCTAGCTCCGCTTACTCTTCCCCGTGTGCAGCTTCATGAGGAAGGAATGGCAAAAAGTCATCTCAGGGGTCAATGGGGAAGGTACTTGGGAACTCAGACCATGCACATACAGGATGAGAACGAACATGGGATGACAATATGCTGCTCATTTTCTTTTACCCATGGTTTCCCTTGGCAGCAATATGTTTTCTGTCTACTTGCTCCACCACTGTTTGGTACTTGGACCTTTACCAAATGTAGGAAATACAGTTTTCTCAGTCCACACACAAAAATGTGTTACCCCACAAAAACATTCAGCCTATGTTGGATCACTTGATAGTCAGGTATTCCTTAGCTGCCCAGCTGCAAAGAAAATAGGAGACACTGGAGAGGTCACAAGAGTCATGAGAAACATCAGTTTTCTGACGCCACTTTGTTGCAATTCACCATAGGAACCAAACCACTTAATTCTGTATAACCATAATATAGCAGTGTATTTGCTCCACAACACAGGAATCCCCGACAGCTGTAGTCTGATGCTCCCTGTTATACAGCAGTTCTCTCAATACTGAGGTGTAGTCCCAAGGTCTGGTCTACTACCTAGGTAAAGCTCTGCTCCACGGCCATTGCCTCCCATGGCATCCAGGGAAATATGGACTGACCAACATGACAGGACTTTGAAGAGGGCTTTAGGGTCTCCCTGGCTCTTTGCCAGGCATAGCCTACTCATGCCCTGAAGACTGCAGAGCACTGATGCTCATCACTTCACAAACTCCAGGAAAGCTCATTTCTGTGCCTTAGCTTTTGCACACCCCACACACACAATAACACACACACACACTACAAACTAATCCAACTTATCTTTCTACCATCTGGCATGGAAGAAAGACAATGATTGTTATGGGTATTTCTATTTTAAAATAATTCTGTGGCTTTTAGATGGGGCCACATGAGTGTGTAGCTAGCTAGATAAAGTATTTGACGTCTGTTACTGAAATAAAAACCATGACTTTCTTCTGGAGCCACCTGCAGCCCCCAAGGCAGTGTTACAAACCCACCCTTCAAAATTTATTGGGCTCTTACACAATTATATCCCGCACACTTTTTTTCAGTTCCAGAAGGAATCCAGGATTGCTCGGCACTGCCACATTTTTCAGCCCTTATGTTAGCTGCAAGATAGAAAATACCTCCTCTCAACAGACCTGCTTGCCAAGTTGTTGCGCAAACTTTTTTGTCTTTCTTAAAATATTTTGAAAAGAAAAATATGTTTCAATAAATTGGCTTTGACTTCTATATTCAAATGACAACTCTAGCTTGAACCCAGCCACATGTTACATCCATTAATAGAATTCATCTGTTGTGTTTTTGCACACATAATGCAGGCTCCCCCAAATGCGCTTTCATAGTCCTGCATAAAAAAAAACACCAACAAAGCCCAACTTTTTCTCTCCCTCATCCCCTGCCAGCCCATATAAGCCATGGGGAGGGATTTTGTTTTAAGATAAACCTTGTAGTGTCCATTCACGGTACCTATCAAAGAAAGGTCTTCTGTAATAGCAATTGGCACAAAACACCAGCTGCTTGGCAAACAGGCCCTGAGAAAACAGTATAAATCATCAACTTGGAGCCAGTTTGGTTTTTTTTGCATTTGGTCCTTTCTCTGCCGTTCATGAAATGTCAGTGTGAGCCTATGAATCTACGATGTGTTACTTCTCCTGCCTGCTGATCTTCCATCAGCAGCCATGCCATGGGAGAAGGAAGAACAGTTTCCTAATAAATCAGGGGATTAGCCGCACAGCAGTTTGACCCTTCGTGAACCGGTGCTATCGAGCCTTACTCTCACCCCGCGCTTGCATCACTGCAAATCGGAAGACAGAAGGGCTACACCGCTGCCAGGGACATGGGGCTCTGCCCCTGCGCTTAGACAAAGCATGCTTTCCGACATCCCTGCTGCGGAAGGAAAGATTTGGGTTGGAGCTACCCTGCTTTCATTGAACAGTTTCACCCTGCTCTAAGCCTGGCTTTACCACAGCAGCTTTACTATGACTCCACACATCTAAAGCTGCTGGTGGCCTTTTGAACTTCATTCCTGGGTTCCCATGCCTGCAGTTTATGCACTTTAACTTTAGAAACCCCTGACCAACAAAAGCCTGGAGTGGGACATGCGTGTCCCCTC